>CAJNDT010003001.1:284471-291971 GCA_905221615.1 Symbiodinium sp. CCMP2592 | reverse complement strand
GGCTGAGCATTGGGTGCTTCATGGTGCTTCAAAAAAGCGGATGTATCTCTGCATACGGTAAGAACACCGCAAATCCGTCACATGTGTGCATCCACCTCTGTCACGCATGCATTTCTGGCATGGACGCAGGCCCAGCAAGCAGCAGTTGGTGCAGAGCAGGTTCCCGACGAGGCGGGCGTTGCAGTGCAGAGCTGGGAAATGTGGGGCATAACCGGGCCTCACATGCATTTCTGGCATGGACGCAGGCCCAGCAAGCAGCAGTTGGTGCAGAGCGGGTTACCGACGAGGCGGGCGTTGCAGTTCACAGCTGGGAAATGTGGGGCATAACTGGGCCTCACATGCATTTCTGGCATGGACGCAGGCCCAGCAAGCAGCAGTTGGTGCAGAGCAGGCAGCTGCTGTTGCGGAGGAGCAGGAGCCCGGCCATGTGCGAAGGATTGAAATGGTGCTCCGGGCGAGATGTGAGGTTGCTCAAAGCACAGGGTGTGATTTTCATCATGGTTGTGTGTCGGCGGAGGCCCAGGCAGCAGCGGATGCCTTGCCAGCTGCAGCATCCAAGGTGCGGTGCCGAGTGCGAGTGGAAAGAGTGGGAAAACGCCGCAATCCATTGGGGATGCTGCGTAAGGCGTCATCCTCATCCTCTTCTTCCTCGTCTTCGGGAAGTACGGGGAGCTCCTCCAGCTCGCCTGTCGTTCGCAGGCCGTTGGGTTTGGGCTATGTGTGCTGCAAAGTTTGGGGGCGACTGGGAGGCGCCGAGCACCGAAAGCGCGCGCAGCGAAGTCAGTTCCCGAGCGTTTACAACCTAAGAGGTCGTTGGAGAGGGGCATGTGCGATTGTGGAATTGGAAGCAGGCCACCGCCGCCTCTCCTGGGAATCCTTAGAAAGCCTCTGGAGAAGTTCACAGCGGGAACCTCGAGCCAGCAGGGACGCACCGAATTGAATTGATCAGTTTCGCACGACCGAGGTGAAAGAGCTCAGAAGGCGCCTGGCGCGCGCCAGGAAAAAGCAGAGTGGCAAGAAAGAGGAGCTGCACGCGCGGCTGTTCGAGAAGGTACCGAGAAGAAGTTAGAGAGAGCACATGCACACAGTCATATCGTGCGTGCTCGAAAGGCCAGGAAGCCTGTGACCTTCGCGGCTCGCCCAAAGGTCATCGCGACAGCCGGTGGCCAAAGGGAGTGGCCGCTGCCTCAGGTAGTTAGGGCACAATCGGCAAAACTGTGCACAGCGTCCGGTTGTACGGGCGCGGACTTGCCGGAGGTTTCCGCAGAAGGTGCAGCGTTCCTGTGAAAGCTGCACAAGGTTCCCGGGCGGCAGTGCAGTGTGTAAGGAAGGAGAGTTGGAGCAACAGCAGCATGAGGTCTTTCGCGTACGGCGAGTATGTCGTGGTACGCCCGTCCCACAGGTGGGGCTCCAACGGAGCATGTCGCGGGCAGACATCGAGCAGGGAGTGCTAGCGGCCTCTCGAGGCTCCTGTGCTGGTCCTGTGCCATGAGGCACATGCGGCAAGCAGCGTGTAGAGCTGTGTGGGAACTATAGTGACTGGTGAAGGTCGGGCGAGGCACGCCCTCGCACGTGAGGCGCGTGTCCTGCGAGGAAACAGTACTCCATTACGGAAAAGAGCTTTGCAAAGTGCTGCTGTCTAGAAGGTGAGAAACGGTGTTGGGCTACAGTCGTGCCACGCTCAAAGTTGAATTCAGCAGGCCAGAGGTCGTGCCGGTGCATGTGAAGTATCTTAGAGTTTTGCGGCAACAGTGTCGAGTTGAAAACAAATCATGCCGAGGCGATGGCCGCTCGCCATACAGCAAAAGCTGAGTTGGAGGCTGTTGCAGAAAGTCGAGAAAAGGTAGGGAAAGTGTGTGAAAGTGTGTGTGCACAGTTGCGGCGCAGTGGCTTCTTGCTAGCGCCCTACGGGCTGACGTTTGTAGTCATGTTGCTGTGAAGATTCGAAAGCTCAAGGAGCCGTTGGAGGTAACAGACTAGCGCAAAGCTTTTCCGCGTGTTTTCGTGGGTGGGGCAACATGGCCGACAGCTTGACATTTATGCAGGAGGAGACCGGGAAAACAAAAGCCGCAGAGAACGTTGACAGCCCGGCACACATGGATCAGGAAGCTCCGGCAAAAGAGGAGACAGGACTTGCGGAGGAGGAGATGAAGGCCGGGGACCAGCTGGCGGAGAAGGAGAAGGAGGACGGAGACCAGGGCAGAGAGGGGCCAAACCGTGTTACGGGCGACATGAAGGCCAGGGAGGAGCTGGCGGAGAAGGAGAAGGAGGTAAGTGTTTTGACAGATTCTGTCAAGCACCGCGTGCCAGCTGACAAAATGAAAGACCTCATGGCTCTTCCAGCCGCAAAAGCTGTCGTTGCTGTACGCAAAATCTCAGAGCTGACAATCGACGTGCCGGACTGGGCGCGGGCAGATGCAGAGCTCGTAGCTGAGATCGAAAAGAGCAGTGTGGCAGACCAATGGACGCGCATCATGCAGGACGCCGAAACGGAGGGCAACTTTGTGTGGTGCCCACTAGTTGTCGTGGCAGAGTTGCCGCTGGCAGAGCAGGCAAAAGCGCAGAGGTTGGTGCCTTGGATGTGCTGGAAAATTTTTTTGCAGGCAAGAAGAGGAAGAGGGTACTGATGCATGAAACATGCGGAGTGCAGCAAGGCAGCCATGGTTGATGCAAAACACGCAGCATCCATCTCGAAAAAAGTCGAAGATGGTTGGCAAACAGAGAAGAGCAAGGCGAACCTTCCGCCTGCTTTGGAGGAGCGCGGCAAACGCGCCTGGCTCAAGCGGTCTTACTATGACATGGTGGAAAATGTCGTCTGCCCTGAGTCCGCGACATCAAGGGCTGCCCCACCGAAAGCGTCCCCTGTCAAGCGGCGCGCGTCAGAAGGGGCCAAGCGTGTCAGTCCCCAGGCTGTGCAAATCATGGAGGTGGGGGTTTGGCTGGTAGAGTCGATTAGAAAAAAGGAGGGGAACGATGGCCGGCAGTATTGCACGCAAGTTGTTCAGTAATACAAGTCTTCATGATGTTTTTCAGGTGCAGCGGATGGAGACTTGCCCGGCAGCCGCCATTGTTGTTGAGGGCGTCGTGGTGCGTGTGGAGGATGTTCGTCAGGTTGATCGAGCAGCCGGTGATTCTGTCTCAGTTCTGTCTTTCCTTCTTGCGGACGCAACGGGGGTGATCGCTGTGGAGGTTTGGGGCAACGATGCTTCCAGACTTGCCGGGGAGTTGGACAGGGCTATTGCGGCGGCGGACTCTGCAGAGAACGGGCCACTGTTCGCCGGCTTTCGGCTTACTCAGGCCAACATTGCGTCTCCTGGACATTCGTACCATGCTTTGAAAATGCTGAAGGTGGGCAGGTCGACCCGAGTGGAATCGCTAGGGCCTAGAAATGCGGACGCGGTGCCGTGGGCAGCTTTGCCAGCCGTGACAAACCTCACCTTGCTGCGCTCGTGCTCGCTTCCGATTCTCGTGTCGGAACTTGGTCTGCAAGGAGTCGTATGTAGCAGCGCGAAGTGGAAAAGCAGCCCGGCAGCAGCTGACGATAGAGAACGGAACCGAGGTTCGCGGAGTTGTGCGAGGTCTGGGAGATTTGACGCAGTCTGCAGCGGACCGACCAATGCGAAGTTTTCGTCTTGTTGACTCTCGCGGCCACTACGTGTCATGTGTGGCACTGGGGTACAACGCCGAAGACGCGGCGCTGGACAACGACGTCGACTTACTGGTGCTGTTCGCAACAGCGAAGCCAGGTCTCGGAGGCAAGCAGTGCAGTGGGTTCAGGGCTGTGCGTAAACTGACGGTGCTTGGTGGTGAGTTCAGGACAAGAGGCGAAGCTTTGGCTCTATGATCAGTCCTTCGTGCGTGCGCTCGGCCTTGCATCGCGGGGGGTGATCGAACAGACGGCGGTGGTTCCAGGCGAGGATGCTCGCAAGTGAGCGTAGCGACAAGGCAAGCGCATAGATAGCAGCCAGTGCCAGTGGTTCTCCGTGCAGACGTGCGAGGTTCAGGCTGCGGGGCAGGAGAAAGTCCTTACGGTCATGATTGGACGTGTTAGTAACTGGCCTGGCTCGCTTTGTGTAAGCGGCCACAGTAGGATGGCATGGTGTTCGCATCCGCTGGTGCACAAAGAGTGTGGCCTTTGTCCTTGCGCAGACAAGGGCGGTTTTTAAATTCCTTGCCTGGAGCTCGATGTGAAAGGTTGGCCCTGTAGCGTTGTGTGAGCAGGAACAAAGTCGGGGCTGTATGCGTGCAACGAGTTGGTAGGATAGACGGGCCGCTTGGCAATCGGACCAGGCAGAGAGGGGTGGAGTACTCTTCTAGTAATGGTGTTGGCGCGTACGGACGTGCAAATGCGAGCGAGACGCAAAAAGAAGGCAGGAGGACCGCTGATCAGTGTTCTCGTGCAAGCACCGTTAAAATGCTTCGGCATGGATTTGCGCACACAGCATGGAGCTGCATGCGCGCCAGCGTGCGCCAGTCTCGGTTTGGCTTCAAGAGCTGTTCGTATAGCAGTGTTCTGGGCAGAGCCAGTGTGGAAAGCTGCGTCTTTCTTGCAGCAAGCGGGAAGAGGGTAAGCAGGAGATGTCGGTGATATCATTTCACAAGAGCCGAGGCAGCCGAGGCGTTATGTGGGTGATCTTCAAGATGAACGAGCGCTTGGACCAGCACAAAGGCCGTGCAGGGGCCCAGTGTGCTTACAATCGGTTGAAGACGGCGCTTTCAGCAGAAGATGTTGCGTGTGTGGACCGCGTCACTGCTGCGGGCCCCGACCGCATCAAGTTCTTCTTGAAGAATGAGGGTGCGGGGTGCTCAGACACTGTTCGCTTTTGTCGAAGGAAGGCGGCAAGGCAGGGTTTGGCAAATGTGCGTGGCTAGACACGAACCCAAGGTACTGCAACGTTTGTGCGGTCTAGGCGAAGCCGAGAGCGTGACACCGGTCGGTCCATCTTCTCGGGCTTCTACTGCGTTTGCTGAAACTGCAGAGCTTGTCGACAAGGGGTTCACGATCACTGTGCATCTGACACGCCCGCTGGACATTGCTTCGGTAGAGGCTGCCAAGCAGCGTTTGAAGCACAGCATGGGCGAGTTCTTTTCGGAGATTTACAAGGTCATGTTGCCAGGGCCTGATGAGACGACGGCCATTGATGTGCGCTTCCGTAGCACAGATGTGCGGGACGATGTGATTGCACACCTGCAGGAAGAGTTGGGACCGGTGTCTCTCTGGACTGACAGCCAGCACGAGAAGAGGGTGCAGCAGGATCAGAACTATCGGGCTCGCATGGAAGCGGCTGCAGGCGGTCTTGTGTCGGCTCGGGAAGCGTTGCCCGCGCTGGACCGATGGGTGCAGAACCTCGCTGGTGGGAAACGTAAGCATCTCCGTGCGGCATCACGCAAAGCTGTGGAGGTAGTGCACGTGGGTCAGGCAGCCGCGTGTGAAGCACGCAAGAAGCGTCGTGTTGAGTCTTCTGAAGATGAAGACGAGCCGGAAGCATTGCCCTAGACATGGTCGAAGTTGGTGCGCCTACGGCCGTAGTCGGCCAGTTTTTGAAAGCTGAGTGGACAAACGCCAAGAGAAAGAACGGAGAGGGCTTTTTAGGCAGAGTGTGCGCGGCGGGTGTGTGTGTGTGTGTGCGTGTGTGTGTGTGTGTGTGTGTGTGAACTGAGTGAAGCACATGTGAATATTTCTTTTGCGCGCAGACTCGGCTCAAGTGTTGAATCAGATCGCAACAGCGCGGTATGTCGAACCCAGCACCAGCTGGCGGTTTACTCAGCTTTCCTGAAGCTGATGGTTTGATCGACTTCACCTTAAAAGTCGCAGGGAGCGCTGGTGTCCCGAAGCCAGTGTTCGGGGACGAACGGAAACATCCTTGGCAGAAAAAACAGAATGCACATCAGGTAGGTCCCGCCAGGACGCGCTGCCGGATCAGCGGGGACAGCCCGTTGTCAGTATGCGAGCAGCGGCAGGCCCCAGTGGAAGTGCTGCGGCAGCGACGTCGGCGAAGAAACTGGAGCCGCCAAAGTCATGTGCGAGGCAAAGACAGTGTCAAAGGTAGATGCAGAAGTGGGCTCAGTTACGCGAAGCCTATTCTAGTGAGTAGCTGTAGTAACAGTAGTGGAACTCGGCATGCCTCGGCTGCTTTGAAAACAAGTTCGCCCACCGAAGTTCTTCAGTTATTGCCGAACATGTTCCGAGCAAGGCCCGCCACAGAAGTTGGGCCGTTTTCCGTCAAGGATGAGCCCCAGCAACTCATGTGCCGGCCGTGTCGCGAGAAGGCGTTGGCCAGCGTTTGCGTGGCCACGCCTTGCCAACGCGCACGACGCAACGTCTGGGTGCTGCACCTGCCTCTTGCGGACGCAGGCAAATCGACTCGAAATGCCCGGATACATGCTAATTTGCACACCACGCACGGTCTTCTAGCAGAACTCCTCCCTCAGTTTCTGCCGCTCGCTCGCTTCGGTTCGAGGTGGAGGCCAACAGCGTGCAGCAGCTTAAATCCGCGTTCGCATGGTTGTTTGTGCTTGCTTCGTGATGACGGAATCCTTCATGAAGCTCAAAATGCCGAGAGCTTCGGTCGCTCGGTCTCGTCAGGGTAGCGTGCGACGGCAACGGTCTACCCGCTTTGCCATGCAACGTGGACCGTGCCCACGCAAAAAACACGAGGTCGACCACGCCGACA
The DNA here is from genome assembly GCA_905221615.1 of Symbiodinium sp. CCMP2592. Taxonomy (NCBI): domain Eukaryota; class Dinophyceae; order Suessiales; family Symbiodiniaceae; genus Symbiodinium; species Symbiodinium sp. CCMP2592. Next base: position 285,297 of record CAJNDT010003001.1, on the reverse strand, counting down.
TAAACTGCGTGAGGCCGTCCGCGTCGGCAGAAACATCGCGAGGGGTCGCAAGGTCCAGAATGCATGCGGCGTATGGCCGCTGGCCGCTCAATGCTGCAATACCCGACACTTGCATTCGCTATCACGGCGGCGGCGGCACGGTGCCGTCGTTAGTACTCGGGTGGCATGACATGCCGCTGACGATGCAAGCAGCCTTCTTGTCTGTCGGCGTAGACCTAGTCGAGTTTCGGCGCTTAAGCGAACAGGACTGGTGCCGCGAATGGGAATGTTGGCAGGATGTTAATCCGGACATGAGTGATGCCGAAGTTATCGCATGGATGGAACATTTCCTGCGTCTTGCCACTCAAGACGAAGCGAATACAGTCGGGGGCATGAGCAACGAGCAACGCCTAGCCATGCTCGCTGATGACAATTGGCAACTGTGCCATGCCAGCAGCGACGGCAACAATTGCTTGATTGACTCGTTGACGATTGCGTTGGCAGGCTTGGGTTTTGTGCCTAGAAAATTAGTCGACGACCCCGATGCTAGGTTGGCGGGCTGTAGGTATTGCCGCCAGCAGCTTCTGCAATCGCGCAACCCAGCGTTGCGACCGCGGTGGCGCGGCGCTTCTGGGGAAGTGCAAAACCTCTCGGAGGGCGAGCACGCCAATGCTTATCTTCAACCGGAAATTCACGGTCCTGCCGTGCTAACACATCTGCTAAGTTTCTACGGAAACTTGGAGGCCAACACTTCCAACCAATTTGCAATCCTGACATACACTAGGTTCGATGGCCCTGTCATTGATCCCTACGAAGCAGCTGTCATTGTGCGTGCTCCGGAGTGCAC
>CAJNDT010003001.1:58932-284371 GCA_905221615.1 Symbiodinium sp. CCMP2592 | reverse complement strand
CGAGGCTCCTGTGCTGGTCCTGTGCCATGAGGCACATGCGGCAAGCAGCGTGTAGAGCTGTGTGGGAACTATAGTGACTGGTGAAGGTCGGGCGAGGCACGCCCTCGCACGTGAGGCGCGTGTCCTGCGAGGAAACAGTACTCCATTACGGAAAAGAGCTTTGCAAAGTGCTGCTGTCTAGAAGGTGAGAAACGGTGTTGGGCTACAGTCGTGCCACGCTCAAAGTTGAATTCAGCAGGCCAGAGGTCGTGCCGGTGCATGTGAAGTATCTTAGAGTTTCGCGGCAACAGTGTCGAGTTGAAAACAAATCATGCCGAGGCGATGGCCGCTCGCCATACAGCAAAAGCTGAGTTGGAGGCTGTTGCAGAAAGTCGAGAAAAGGTAGGGAAAGTGTGTGAAAGTGTGTGTGCACAGTTGCGGCGCAGTGGCTTCTTGCTAGCGCCCTACGGGCTGACGTTTGTAGTCATGTTGCTGTGAAGATTCGAAAGCTCAAGGAGCCGTTGGAGGTAACAGACTAGCGCAAAGCTTTTCCGCGTGTTTTCGTGGGTGGGGCAACATGACCGACAGCTTGACATTTATGCAGGAGGAGACCGGGAAAACAAAAGCCGCAGAGAACGTTGACAGCCCGGCACACATGGATCAGGAAGCTCCGGCAAAAGAGGAGACAGGACTTGCGGAGGAGGAGATGAAGGCCGGGGACCAGCTGGCGGAGAAGGAGAAGGAGGACGGAGACCAGGGAAGAGAGGGGCCAAACCGTGTTACGGGCGACATGAAGGCCAGGGAGGAGCTGGCGGAGAAGGAGAAGGAGGTAAGTGTTTTGACAGATTCTGTCAAGCACCGCGTGCCAGCTGACAAAATGAAAGACCTCATGGCTCTTCCAGCCGCAAAAGCTGTCGTTGCTGTACGCAAAATCTCAGAGCTGACAATCGACGTGCCGGACTGGGCGCGGGCAGATGCAGAGCTCGTAGCTGAGATCGAAAAGAGCAGTGTGGCGGACCAATGGACGCGCATCATGCAGGACGCCGAAACGGAGGGCAACTTTGTGTGGTGCCCACTAGTTGTCGTGGCAGAGTTGCCGCTGGCAGAGCAGGCAAAAGCGCAGAGGTTGGTGCCTTGGATGTGCTGGAAAATTTTTTTGCAGGCAAGAAGAGGAAGAGGGTACTGATGCATGAAACATGCGGAGTGCAGCAAGGCAGCCATGGTTGATGCAAAACACGCAGCATCCATCTCGAAAAAAGTCGAAGATGGTTGGCAAACAGAGAAGAGCAAGGCGAACCTTCCGCCTGCTTTGGAGGAGCGCGGCAAACGCGCCTGGCTCAAGCGGTCTTACTATGACATGGTGGAAAATGTCGTCTGCCCTGAGTCCGCGACATCAAGGGCTGCCCCACCGAAAGCGTCCCCTGTCAAGCGGCGCGCGTCAGAAGGGGCCAAGCGTGTCAGTCCCCAGGCTGTGCAAATCATGGAGGTGGGGGTTTGGCTGGTAGAGTCGATTAGAAAAAAGGAGGGGAACGATGGCCGGCAGTATTGCACGCAAGTTGTTCAGTAATACAAGTCTTCATGATGTTTTTCAGGTGCAGCGGATGGAGACTTGCCCGGCAGCCGCCATTGTTGTTGAGGGCGTCGTGGTGCGTGTGGAGGATGTTCGTCAGGTTGATCGAGCAGCCGGTGATTCTGTCTCAGTTCTGTCTTTCCTTCTTGCGGACGCAACGGGGGTGATCGCTGTGGAGGTTTGGGGCAACGATGCTTCCAGACTTGCCGGGGAGTTGGACAGGGCTATTGCGGCGGCGGACTCTGCAGAGAACGGGCCACTGTTCGCCGGCTTTCGGCTTACTCAGGCCAACATTGCGTCTCCTGGACATTCGTACCATGCTTTGAAAATGCTGAAGGTGGGCAGGTCGACCCGAGTGGAATCGCTAGGGCCTAGAAATGCGGACGCGGTGCCGTGGGCAGCTTTGCCAGCCGTGACAAACCTCACCTTGCTGCGCTCGTGCTCGCTTCCGATTCTCGTGTCGGAACTTGGTCTGCAAGGAGTCGTATGTAGCAGCGCGAAGTGGAAAAGCAGCCCGGCAGCAGCTGACGATAGAGAACGGAACCGAGGTTCGCGGAGTTGTGCGAGGTCTGGGAGATTTGACGCAGTCTGCAGCGGACCGACCAATGCGAAGTTTTCGTCTTGTTGACTCTCGCGGCCACTACGTGTCATGTGTGGCACTGGGGTACAACGCCGAAGACGCGGCGCTGGACAACGACGTCGACTTACTGGTGCTGTTCGCAACAGCGAAGCCAGGTCTCGGAGGCAAGCAGTGCAGTGGGTTCAGGGCTGTGCGTAAACTGACGGTGCTTGGTGGTGAGTTCAGGACAAGAGGCGAAGCTTTGGCTCTATGATCAGTCCTTCGTGCGTGCGCTCGGCCTTGCATCGCGGGGTGTGATCGAACAGACGGCGGTGGTTCCAGGCGAGGATGCTCGCAAGTGAGCGTAGCGACAAGGCAAGCGCATAGATAGCAGCCAGTGCCAGTGGTTCTCCGTGCAGACGTGCGAGGTTCAGGCTGCGGGGCAGGAGAAAGTCCTTACGGTCATGATTGGACGTGTTAGTAACTGGCCTGGCTCGCTTTGTGTAAGCGGCCACAGTAGGATGGCATGGTGTTCGCATCCGCTGGTGCACAAAGAGTGTGGCCTTTGTCCTTGCGCAGACAAGGGCGGTTTTTAAATTCCTTGCCTGGAGCTCGATGTGAAAGGTTGGCCCTGTAGCGTTGTGTGAGCAGGAACAAAGTCGGGGCTGTATGCGTGCAACGAGTTGGTAGGATAGACGGGCCGCTTGGCAATCGGACCAGGCAGAGAGGGGTGGAGTACTCTTCTAGTAATGGTGTTGGCGCGTACGGACGTGCAAATGCGAGCGAGACGCAAAAAGAAGGCAGGAGGACCGCTGATCAGTCTTCTCGTGCAAGCACCGTTAAAATGCTTCGGCATGGATTTGCGCACACAGCATGGAGCTGCACGCGCGCCAGCGTGCGCCAGTCTCGGTTTGGCTTCAAGAGCTGTTCGTATAGCAGTGTTCTGGGCAGAGCCAGTGTGGAAAGCTGCGTCTTTCTTGCAGCAAGCGGGAAGAGGGTAAGCAGGAGATGTCGGTGATATCATTTCACAAGAGCCGAGGCAGCCGAGGCGTTATGTGGGTGATCTTCAAGATGAACGAGCGCTTGGACCAGCACAAAGGCCGTGCAGGGGCCCAGTGTGCTTACAATCGGTTGAAGACGGCGCTTTCAGCAGAAGATGTTGCGTGTGTGGACCGCGTCACTGCTGCGGGCCCCGACCGCATCAAGTTCTTCTTGAAGAATGAGGGTGCGGGGTGCTCAGACACTGTTCGCTTTTGTCGAAGGAAGGCGGCAAGGCAGGGTTTGGCAAATGTGCGTGGCTAGACACGAACCCCAGGTACTGCAACGTTTGCGCGGTCCAGGCGAAGCCGAGAGCGTGACACCGGTCGGTCCATCTTCTCGGGCTTCTACTGCGTTTGCTGAAACTGCAGAGCTTGTCGACAAGGGGTTCACGATCACTGTGCATCTGACACGCCCGCTGGACATTGCTTCGGTAGAGGCTGCCAAGCAGCGTTTGAAGCACAGCATGGGCGAGCTCTTTTCGGAGATTTACAAGGTCATGTTGCCAGGGCCTGATGAGACGACGGCCATTGATGTGCGCTTCCGTAGCACAGATGTGCGGGACGATGTGATTGCACACCTGCAGGAAGAGTTGGGACCGGTGTCTCTCTGGACTGACAGCCAGCACGAGAAGAGGGTGCAGCAGGATCAGAACTATCGGGCTCGCATGGAAGCGGCTGCAGGCGGTCTTGTGTCGGCTCGGGAAGCGTTGCCCGCGCTGGACCGATGGGTGCAGAACCTCGCTGGTGTGTGAAACGTGTGTGTCTGTGTGTGTGCATGTGTGTGTGTGTGTGAGTGTGTGTGTGTGTGTCAGTGTGTGTGTGTGAAGTGTGCAAGAAGTGTGTGTGTGTGTGTGTGTGTGTGTGTGTGTGTGTGTGTGTGTGTGTGTGTGTGTGGTGAAGTGTGTGTGTGTGTGTGTGTGTGTGGCCAGTGTGTGTGTGTGTGTGTGTGTGTGTGTGTGTGTGTGTGTGTGTGTGTGTGTGTGTGTGTGTGTGTGTGTGTGTGTGTGTGTGTGTGTGTGTGTGTGTGTGTGTGTGTGTGTGAACTGAGTGAAGCACATGTGAATATTTCTTTTGCGCGCAGACTCGGCTCAAGTGTTGAATCAGATCGCAACAGCGCGGTATGTCGAACCCAGCACCAGCTGGCGGTTTACTCAGCTTTCCTGAAGCTGATGGTTTGATCGACTTCACCTTAAAAGTCGCAGGGAGCGCTGGTGTCCCGAAGCCAGTGTTCGGGGACGAACGGAAACATCCTTGGCAGAAAAAACAGAATGCACATCAGGTAGGTCCCGCCAGGACGCGCTGCCGGATCAGCGGGGACAGCCCGTTGTCAGTATGCGAGCAGCGGCAGGCCCCAGTGGAAGTGCTGCGGCAGCGACGTCGGCGAAGAAACTGGAGCCGCCAAAGTCATGTGCGAGGCAAAGACAGTGTCAAAGGTAGATGCAGAAGTGGGCTCAGTTACGCGAAGCCTATTCTAGTGAGTAGCTGTAGTAACAGTAGTGGAACTCGGCATGCCTCGGCTGCTTTGAAAACAAGTTCGCCCACCGAAGTTCTTCAGTTATTGCCGAACATGTTCCGAGCAAGGCCCGCCACAGAAGTTGGGCCGTTTTCCGTCAAGGATGAGCCCCAGCAACTCATGTGCCGGCCGTGTCGCGAGAAGGCGTTGGCCAGCGTTTGCGTGGCCACGCCTTGCCAACGCGCACGACGCAACGTCTGGGTGCTGCACCTGCCTCTTGCGGACGCAGGCAAATCGACTCGAAATGCCCGGATACATGCTAATTTGCACACCACGCACGGTCTTCTAGCAGAACTCCTCCCTCAGTTTCTGCCGCTCGCTCGCTTCGGTTCGAGGTGGAGGCCAACAGCGTGCAGCAGCTTAAATCCGCGTTCGCATGGTTGTTTGTGCTTGCTTCGTGATGACGGAATCCTTCATGAAGCTCAAAATGCCGAGAGCTTCGGTCGCTCGGTCTCGTCAGGGTAGCGTGCGACGGCAACGGTCTACCCGCTTTGCCATGCAACGTGGACCGTGCCCACGCAAAAAACACGAGGTCGACCACGCCGACATAAACTGCGTGAGGCCGTCCGCGTCGGCAGAAACATCGCGAGGGGTCGCAAGGTCCAGAATGCATGCGGCGTATGGCCGCTGGCCGCTCAATGCTGCAATACCCGACACTTGCATTCGCTATCACGGCGGCGGCGGCACGGTGCCGTCGTTAGTACTCGGGTGGCATGACATGCCGCTGACGATGCAAGCAGCCTTCTTGTCTGTCGGCGTAGACCTAGTCGAGTTTCGGCGCTTAAGCGAACAGGACTGGTGCCGCGAATGGGAATGTTGGCAGGATGTTAATCCGGACATGAGTGATGCCGAAGTTATCGCATGGATGGAACATTTCCTGCGTCTTGCCACTCAAGACGAAGCGAATACAGTCGGGGGCATGAGCAACGAGCAACGCCTAGCCATGCTCGCTGATGACAATTGGCAACTGTGCCATGCCAGCAGCGACGGCAACAATTGCTTGATTGACTCGTTGACGATTGCGTTGGCAGGCTTGGGTTTTGTGCCTAGAAAATTAGTCGACGACCCCGATGCTAGGTTGGCGGGCTGTAGGTATTGCCGCCAGCAGCTTCTGCAATCGCGCAACCCAGCGTTGCGACCGCGGTGGCGCGGCGCTTCTGGGGAAGTGCAAAACCTCTCGGAGGGCGAGCACGCCAATGCTTATCTTCAACCGGAAATTCACGGTCCTGCCGTGCTAACACATCTGCTAAGTTTCTACGGAAACTTGGAGGCCAACACTTCCAACCAATTTGCAATCCTGACATACACTAGGTTCGATGGCCCTGTCATTGATCCCTACGAAGCAGCTGTCATTGTGCGTGCTCCGGAGTGCACCCAAGCCCAACCTCCAATGATTCAGCTCAGACTTTTCAATCATATGGATGCTCGTGGAGACGGCTATCACTTCGATGCGTTGGTTGCGCGATCGAACCTAACACTGCCAGGCAGCGATTCACAAAACTCGGAGCCAGACCCTAGTGCGGAAACCGTATCGTCGCCGGAGCAGGCAGTGGTGCAGGAAACAGGAACAGGCGCAGTGTCGTGCGAGGCTGCAGGTCGGTATCCCAAGCCGCAAGGCTGCCGATCGCCAGTGATTGCGTCTGCTAGCCAAGTTACCACCGCTGGCGTGAGTCTGGCAGAATTGCAGCACATGCTGCAGGATTTTTTTCATGCGCGAGGCAGCTCGCTTACAATCACATCACGCGACGCAGCAGATGTCGAGGCTGTGTGGCCTCATAGTAAACAGTTGGGAAACGTGCTGCTGACTAAGCTGCAAGCAACTCTGTACAACTCGGATTCACAACCGCATGCTGCCGAAAAACTCGCAGCGGCGTGTCGACGCTATATTTTTGTGCGCACCCAGGGGCCAGGCCGCAGGTTAGGAACGCGCAGTGCGCAAGAAACCGAAAACCATCCAAACAGACATGAGCATGTTGCTCCGCTGCCTCCGACGGCGCATGACTCGGCCACCAACACACATGCACCTTCTGGACCGACAAGATCGCGAACGAAAACTGCATTGCCCTCGAAACGCTTGAGACCACTAAACGACACTAGCCAGGCTATTCAGGTGCAAGCCGGTCGAACAAGCTCCGCCGGGGCTGCGGGGAAACGTCAAAGCACTGCTCTTGGCGACGTCACAGACGAGCGCCGTGGAACAAAACGTAAGCCTGACTGCCAGACTCAAGACCAACCTGTGGCTGTGCCGCTGGACCACCAGGCCAAGCGCAGACGGTATAGCTGCAAATCCACTCCACGTCCAATAGATCGCCAACAAACGAGCAGTGCCGCAGACGAGGATCTAGAGGAAGACCAATTTGTGCTGGCCGTGCAAGCGGCCGACGCCACGCGCGACCCACGTGCAGCCGTGGACGTCGTTGTTGGCAAAGTGGTGAAACGATTCGCCAAGCACGTGACGCTGCCTGGCGCTGCTCAGCACTGTGCACAGACCGATGCAGCCTACCGGCTGCCGGATGCTCATTGCGCCTTCGTTGGTTGCACTTGGACGGGCGCAGGGGACACAGATTTAGCCGAGCACGTACGTCTAGCGCATGCCGATGATTTACAGGAGTTGGCTGACAAACTACAGGTTTTGCGTGCAGTTGCTACACCTTCAACAAGAAATGCAGACCAGCGTATGGCCGCGAGGGAACAGCAGGCGCTATACGACGCGTACCGCTTCGCTGTCAGTGTGGATTGCCAATCCAAGGCTCCGTTGGCGTGCACCAGTCTAGACCGTCGCTGTCTGCGGCAGGCGGTAGACTCCTTAGAACAAGCGCCACCTGAGACACGCATATGCATGCTTTGCGCACAAAGGTTTCCGTTTGTAAAGGGCAGCAACGCAGACATTCGTTTCAGTCAAGAACTGCAACCCACCGAAACCGGCGAAGTGCGCTTTCTGGGTCAATCGCCGGCAGCGACGGCAGCAACCTTGGGGCGAGCTGTTTTTGTGGGTCGCTACGTGGAGGAAATAGCAGGTACCCGCAGGGACAGCATGTTGCGGGATTTGCAGGATTGGGTTTGCACGTTGACATTTCCTGAGTCGACTGTTGAGATAGTTTGCTGCCCTGAGGATAAACAATGTCGGGCAGGGTGCACATTAGACACAGCCTGCAAGGAATGTTGGATGCCCGTTTGTCGCCATTGCCGCGCAGCGGTGGGAGCCGGCGAGCTGCCCAAACAGGCACTAGCGAATGACTTGGTCGTGTACTACGCTCCAAGGGAACTCTATGAGGAGCGAGTTACGATGATGGAACTGGTGTGTGCCAGCCCTTGCATGACCAGCCTGATTTGTTTCAGTCTGGAAAAGAAATACCGTGACCGTCGTACATTGGACGAGCGAGCGCATACCTGGAAACTCCGTTGCGGCAAAAATTTCCGCCGCAATAGGGTTGCGGCGCCGAAACGCAATCGGAGGCGGAAAGACATGTCTGACGGCAGAAACCTAAATCCAGCAGTATACAGCACATCAGTTGCGGCAGAATTGTAATTTCGGCGGCGTTTTTGTTTTTCACGAACGAATTTTGGTTTTGCTGCCAGCACGCAGCTCCATGTTCTTATGGTCGAACGTTCCCGCAGTGACATGGTGCTGGCCGGTTGGTTTAGACTGTATAAGGACATGAAAACTGCATAAACCGATGTATGTTCATAGCAGGCTGAAACACCAAGTTTGTAACTTGCGCCTATAACTTGCTTTCGGGTGCAAGAGTGCAGCTATCTCATGTTTATGTTCCTTATATCATTGCGACGGTTTTCGTTGAAAACCATGTGGATGCTGTTCGTGCTTCGTTGCAACGATAGGGTGTTACGAAGCACGGTGTGGTTGATTTCGAAGTTGTTTCAGTATGTAGGATGTCTAAGGACCGGGATGGATTTGGCTTCTGTCTTGCATGGCGTCAATTTTACAAATCTTTCGGTGCAGCCCAAGCCCACACCCCCGAGTTGATTGCGGAAGTGCAAAAAAGTGGAAACAACATTTATGTGATGCGAGAATTTCAAAAGTTGAAAACAAGAGAACTTTAACTGGGCCGTTTTTGGTAAGCAGAACTGGCGATGAGGGATGAGCCTAATATCGGACTAATGTGCTTAATTGCACGCCCATCAGATAATGCAGACCTAGTGTGGCTCGAGCTCACCTTGTGGTTTCAACAACAGGCGTAGTACAGACATGCCGACGTGCAGCTCCAGATCTGGCTTTAAGACAAGATGCGGAAGTACGGGTCTCAGCAGGACCTAATTGCTAAACGCTTGCCCCAGTAGAAAGACCGTGATAAAGACGAAATAATTATCTAAAGCTGCAGCAACAGCCGGTCCGAGGGACATGATGGATTTTCTTTGCGGCAGTTATTTGGGACGGACATTGTTGTGCTTCTTTGCGAACAACTTCATTTCCTCCGGAGGCACACTTAATAACCAGCTTCGGGTAGAAAGTCTGTATTTTCGAGTTTCTCTAGTATAGGATTTAACTGATGGCGTTTAGGGTTGGGGGCGTGATTCCCGCTTCAGGTTGGGTTTGGAGCTTGCGCTGGTTTGAATTTTTATCTCTTTTTTGGAGTTCAAACCAGGTTTTAATGAGGGAACTTGGAGTTGCAAGCGGTTCCTCGACTCCATGGAAGCCAACATGCAGAAACACATTTATGCAGTCATGAACCAGCCAATTAATCAGCAGCGACGTGCTAGCCTCCTGGCACAAAATTCCAATGCCCAGCACTCGACTATCCAGGTGTTGCATCATGAACACACCCTCGAGCCCGGATGGGTGGACGAAGTTGCAAAAAATGCTTGTGCAGGTGGGTCAATTGTGTACATGTTAGTGGAAGGGTGTCCGCGTCTTTCCGCCGCAATGTCGGGAGTTTCTGCCGCAATGACGGGGTTTTCCGCCGCAATTCCGGGATGCACAAAACCCGCAAGAACACATCTAGACTTTGTTCGGGAATCAAGCTTCACTCCTCGTTACTACTAGCAACAGCACTGGCCAAGGACGAGCACGGTCTGTTCTCAGTCTCAACAGGTTTTTGGTGCGAGCGTGCGAAAATGCAACGAGGAGCTCTGTTGAGACTTGCATCCCCCCCACACCATTTCGCCGAACGACCTTTGCCAAAACAAGTCTGAAGGATGTTGGAACTGAGAGCACAGCATGTTCGTTCTGGGCCAGTGTTGTCGCCAGAACACTGCGTGAGCGAGAATTGTGACTCCAAAACACTTTTGGATGCGATTTATGATGGTTTTTGTGCCCCAAAATTGCGGCGGAAACTCCCGACATTGCGGCGGAAACTCCCGACATTGCGGCGGAAAGATGCGGACACCCTTCCGGTAACAAGTGTGCCGATGGGTTTCAGAAGCTTCTTGTTGCAATTTCGTCCATGCATCCGGATTTGAAAGCCATGCAGCATCATGCAGCATCGGGATAGTCTTGTGCTGGGCACCGAAAGTATAGCACAGTGCTAGCATCTGTCGTGGGTTTGCCATGTCGTGGTCGCAAATTGAACTGCGAGGTGCAGATGTAGATAATATGTCTGCTCAGACGACAAGACTTGTTGACAATAACCGCAAGTCTTCCTACTTCGTGCATTTCCTAGTGTACGCCAAATGCTTGACAAATAGAGGGCCAAGTTCGTACTCAACTCTCATGCGCAGGCATGCCCAGCATCCTAAACCTTGGCAGCTTCAATCCTAAACTGCAGAAGCCTTAAACACGGAAACTTCAACCCGAAACTACGTAAACGAACCCCTTGTTTGGAAACTTGAAGAAAACAGAGAGATTTTTCGCGACGTCCGCATTGTGCCCCAAATACAGGCCACTGCGGCCACTGCGTCACCAGGAAAGCAGAAGCCGCAGTTTAAACGTTGTTCCTTCTGTATTTTATGAAGCGCTTTTAGTTTCAGGTCCTGCTGCGTCCTTCCCTCGTGTTCTTTTCTGAGGGCAAGTTTGATTCTATGCTTCAGTGTGTCCGGACCACGTCGTTCTTGCAGGCACGCGCGTCGTTCAGGCGTGCTCCAGCCACAGTGAGTCGAACCAATAAACTGCATTACGTCCTACTGCGCCGGTTGTTGAGGAAACTTTGTTAACCGTGTTGAAATCCACTACTGTGGTACTGGATTAGACTCCTTAGATGACATGCCTTTCAGTTTCCACATATTGCAAAATTTACGCGATAAGACACGCTAACCTCGGCTTGTAGCGCCATGCGAGACAGAAACCAAATCTCTCCCATGCCGTGGCCTTTATAAGGCGTCCGATTCCGCATGTTAAAATCAGAAACAGCCTCGAAATCAAACATACATGCCTGGGAAAACCGTGCGGTCGCAATTCACAACCATTTGCTGAACACAATAAGAGAAGACATATTTTTCGCGGAGAGCCGCCGCAGTCAAATCGAAAATTATAATGTTTTTTTTATGATTCGTTATACTGCAGGCATATCGGGAATTTCCGCAGACTACACATGTCCGCTTCTACCTAGTCGAACCGAACAGTAGAGTCAGTAGAGCGTGATGCAGTATATGCGGACCCATTCTCCGGGAAGGAGCGGCTATTGGCCGCTTGTTCTTTTTGTCTTCCTTTAGGCTTGTGTTTGGGGCTGCTAGCAGCAACGGACCTCGTATGTTTTTGCTACTAGTACCTGAAACTTTGGAAGTTTGTGGCTAAACTTTCGAGCGTTCTGCTGTGCTACTCCCCGCCTACAACAAAAAGCCCGCTGGACACGACAGCTTCTGGATCCTTCGATGTGGGTGAGGATGATGATACGTTTTTTGGAAGATACTGGTCATTGGTGTTGATGCTGGTGAATCTGATGAAGACAAAGACGAAGATGCACATAGTAGTTGTGATCGTGATATCACCATGGTTTTCATGTTGTAAAATGTGAGATTTTGAAGTTGATGGGAATGCAGACTGATGAAGACAAAGATAACAAAGATGATGATGCTGCTGATGATGATGATGACGACGACGAAGTGTGGTAGTTGCTACAATCTCATCCACAATTTTGGGTAAAAGCGCACGAAGACGCATAAGTTGCGGCGTTTCTTCTTTTGCTGCGGCGTTTCTTCTTTTTGGGCTTCTCCTCGAAAAATCTTTCGGCGTTTCCCAATCGCTTGCGGCAGAAAAAAGCAAATGAGGCAAAAATAAACGCCGCAATGCATTGCGGCGAAAATTTCTGCCGCAGGAGGTTCCAGGTATGCAAAGGCATCGACAGGGGGCACGGGGCAAGGCCACCACGTTCCTTTTGGATTGGGAACAGTTGATGCAACAATTCCGTGCGTACGAGCACAACGTGGACCCGCACGGCGGGGCCGTACTGCCTCGGGCGGGTGAGGACTTACAAAAATTCGTGTCCGTCCTTTTGAAGACCAAAGACGAGGAACTGGATGCGACGGATTTGACCAAGCTGATTCATCAGGCCCGCGTGCGACGGCGCGTGGTCGTGCGACTAATAGAAGGCGCGTGCAATCGAGCGCATCCAGCTTTTGGTCGCATTGACATTGCAACTATGCGCAAAAGAGCGCAGGAGGTTCTGCCGGAAGACGGCGTGCCTCCGGAAGTGGTCGCGGTCCTGCCTAGCTCAGAGAAAGAAATTCCAGTGGAGAAACAGAAAGTTGCGGCCCCCGTGGCTGCGCCGGCAACCGTGGAAGAAGCAGCAGTTGAACTGAGCCTGCGGCGACCCAACGCCGTAGTATTGGAAAAGAGCTGTGTTGACGCGATGGACTACGAGGCTCAACAACTGGCAGCCGTGCAGGCACTGGCAGACGTCGCTGCAGAAGATATGATGGAGCAGAACAGCGAGCAGGAAGATGGCCCTGCGCCGGAACATGACGTGGTCTCCAGCAATCAGCCGATCGACCAATTTGCGCCCTGGTACTTTGGCGTCGCTTTTGCCTACCTTTTCCAGTACTGCACAGCCATGCCGGACCCACCGACATGGGGCGCATACAAAGACAGGCGATGGCGACGCGATGCAGACGCTCCACAGGTGCCTTTGCACGACTGGGTGCGACTCATGTCGAGACGTGTGCAAAGTCAACTTGTGCGCGATTGGACATTCGGCTACACAACCTGGAATGTGCTTTTCCGCTCCGCGGTGAATTTGTCGCGCAGTGTCTATGCGTATGACACCCCTGTTCTACAGGATAGTGGCGAATGGAAAAGGTTAACGTCGGCCGACTTGGAAGATGCGGCCGTTCAAATTTTACGCGCTCTGCACGGCACGTACACAACACCCGACAACAGACAGTTGCCCGTGAACGGCAGCATGACATTGGTTAAGTACGCCTCAGGGCTCTCTGCCACAGCCCGACGCATTGTGGCCAACTTGAACCACACCGCGCGGGCAGTGCCGGGCACGCAGGAAGCCCGCAGAATCATGCGTTTCGAAATCCAAGGCATGCGTGTGCGCTACGGCACTCCAATTTTCGTGACAGTGACGCCGGATGAAGGGCACCAGTTGCTCTACATTCGTCTGGCACGACATCGACAGAGCGACCCCATCCGCCTGGCGGAGAGCAGCATCGGCCAGCGGGCTGGCGACCGCCAATGGCCCGGACTGACCGAGGACCTGGATTTACAGTTGCCGGTCGAGTGCTTCGAGATGCGACATCCCAACTGGGAAGAGCGTCGACGAATCTTGGCACGGGATCCTCTGGCCACTGTGGACGGTTTCCGCATGATGATGCTGCTGGTGATGCGACATCTGTTCGGCTTGAACGTCTGCCTGAACTGCCCCAGTTGCAACTGCCAGGCAACTCCTTGCCAAGACGTCGACGGCAGCAACGCAAGCGCATTGGGCGGCGTGTTCGGCCGCTGCGATGCGGCGTATGTGGCGATCGAATTCCAAAAGTCCGCCGGTTCGCCGCACGGTCACGCCCAATTGTTTGTTCAGTGCCTACATCAACACGGTAGCTTGCAGGAGATCTTTGCCGTTGCCGAAAGCAAAGCGGAGGAACTGCGTGAAGAGTATCTGCGCTACAACGAACACGTCCGACGGTGCGTGTACGGTCGCGAGCCTGCGGAGCTCGAACGCATCTTGCACGACGCGGAGGCGCGGTGGCCCGAATACAAAACCGAGACGCACTTATAATTAATCGACCGAGCTACCAGTCCACAGTCATGGCTGACGAAGACGAGCAGACCGAAGCCAACCGTTGGGCGGACGCCTACCTGCGGGACGATGTGTTTCGTTTGCAAGTCCTGAAGCAGCACCATGTGCATTTGCCAGACGAAACAACTGGGGAGAGAAAGCCGCAGTCGGGCTGTTGTAAACCAGACAATCCAAAGGTGTGCAAACACAACTACCCCAAGACGAACGAGATCAGCGATGAGTCCGCCGTGATGTGTCCTTGCCGTTTGAAGGCCATGGACTTGCCGACCTCCGGACGGCGCAACGCTTTGTGTTCCTTGCACGGCCCACGCGACGACGGGTATCTGAATGGCACGCATCCAGCGCTCTTGGCCTTCGTGCGTTCCAACTGTGACGTGCAGCTACCATATCGTCTGCCGTACGCATGCGCACTCTGTGCAAGCCCACTGGAGCCTGGCCAGGTGAAGGTCGTCATCGCCAGCGCACAACGGGCGCAAGATGCGCAAACGGGGTACTGTTGCGACTACTGTGCTAAAACACAGCCAATGGCGTTCGGAGAACTGCGCGAACTGCAAAAAGGACACGAACGTTTGGCCGCCCAGACGCAAGCACGCGGTCTGGAATACCAAGGTAAGCGACATATTTATGTCCGATGCCTACTGTAAAGGTGTGGTGCGTGGACAGGCTGAGTGTACTAACTTACGAGCCTTCTTCCAACAGAACGACGCCGCCTGCGCGGAAAGAATCTGCACCACACAGTTCGTGAGATTTCCCGGACAAGATTATTTGCGCTACGCCGAAACCAGCCTGACAGGCAGCACGGACAAACCGCGTCGCATCACTGCCACAGCATTGGGAAAGAAAGTTCAAGCACCGAGGCAGCGCCAAGTCGCCGAACGAGATCATGCAGAGTTCTATGCTCGGCGACCGCGTGACAGTGCTTGCTGGTACCTGTCGCCTTACGAGTTCCAGTTGCGCTGGGAAGTCGTTCCGACCAGGGCGCCACGAACCTGGCAGGAGTGGTCGTCGAAACCTCGGCAAGCGTGGGACGTGGAACTGACATCCGCAGGAGAAGTCAAACTGCAGGCAAACAGCGATAAAGCAGTACGATTAATTCCAGGACAAGATACGCGTCTGCGGTCCGACCTGCCGAAAGACGTCCTGCCTTTCGAAGATTCGCCAGTCAACGTCCGCATACGCGCAGCTTGGCTATTGCGTCCACGACGCCGGCCACGTTGCCCGACATTCGGCCACTGTCCTATTCCCCGGTACAACCAAGACAGCGTAGAAAGCAATTCGAGACTATGCTTGGTGTATTTCCGTGCATGGACGGGGTTGCCGAACAACGCCGATACAGATGTTCCGCATGTGGCAGACCTACTAGACAATCACGAAACATGGGAAGGAGCCTTTCGCGCGTGGCTGCAAGCCCTACCCTGCCAGGAGACGAAGAGGCACGTGGGCAACTTCTTGTCGGTCTATCGCGTGCGCAGCGTCGTGCAGGACGCGGAAAACAGCGACAACGATGACGCGGACACCGCTGGTGCCTGCGTAGATGCCACGAACTTCCGTGCAACGCTACGTACGCGGGCGCCAAACAAGGGTGCGAAAGCAGCGTTGGAGGAGGACTATGAAGACCTCGAACGCACGTGGACGACCAACAAAAGCACGAAGGCACGTGCAGAAACATCCACATTGACTAAATTGCGTAGTGAAGAGCGTTTAGACGTTGAAGCCACTTTACGCGAGGCCCGACGCAAAGAAACTGCGCAAACCGGAGCCGAACAGCAGCCCGGGCAACGACACGCGTCTACGCGCCCGCGTGGCACGCAGGCTACCATCGAGGCAGTCCATGCATGGCTAGCGGAATTGGAGACACGAACCGGGCCCGACGGACGTCGCATTTGCAACGCAGCACAACACGGCTACCTGTGTCGTGTTGTCCAGCGTGTTGTGCATGAGATGCGCACAGGCGAAATGCACAGCGGGTCCCGCGCCGACGAAGAAGATCCTCTGAGGTGGGTCCTGCATGGCGGACCCGGCACTGGAAAAACGCACGCCATCAAGCTACTGCGCACCGAGCTGTTCGAAGGTATCCTGGGTTGGCAAGCTGGCGTTCACTTCCAGACCACAGCACTACAAGCGGTCACATCCGACATGCTTGACGGCGACACGCTGCATCATTGTTTTGGATTGACCTGGGGCAGCGGCACCACAGACCAGACTTCCCTTGCCAAAGCGCTGGAACTAGCCAAGCGACTGCTGCAAATGCGATGGTTGATCATCGACGAGATCAGTATGGTCAGCTTAGAGTTGCTGGCACGCGTGGAGCGCGCGTGCCGCCAACTGATGCGCCAAGGCAGTCCTTTCAGGCAGTCACCGACAAGCAACAACGATCGCCCCTTCGGTGGACTAAATGTGCTCGTCGTCGGCGACTTGTGGCAGCTGGACCCACCGAAAGGCCATTGCGTGGCTGGCTTGCCGCACGAGTGGCTGGGCACAACCAGCTCGAAACAACGTCTGCTTTTGGCGCAGGGCCAAGACCTCGTGTGGGGGAAACCTGAATTCGGTTTTCAGGGTGTCACGGAGCTGAAGGAATGTGAACGCACGAAAGACACCTGGCTGCAAGATCTGCAAGAAGAGTTCCGATACTCGCAACTCAGCTCTAATAGTCACGCTTTTTTGCACGGTGTGCCGACAACAGTGCCAGGCAGTTGGCTTCGCGGAGAGCCAACCTGCGGCAATGCTACTTGCCAGTCGTTAGTGAAGCGATGTGCTACACCGGAAAAGATCTTGAAAGAAGAATGTGCGAAATGCCGGGAGGAACGCACCTCCCGGCGCCTTGTCGCAACCGGGCCCGACAACCCTCGGTTCCTGGGGCACTTCGTTGGCGCGCCGTCTGTGTTCGCTACAAACGTCCGCAAATGTCACACGAACAAAGTCCGCGCAGAAGCTTTTGCAGGCCGCGCAGGGCGAGAGCTCCACCATGTTGTTGCGCAAGACCGTGCGTCAGCGGCTGTGGTGCGAGAAAAACCGAATCTAGCACAGGAGAAGCTAGCGTGGCTGCAGCGACATGACCGGGAATGCGGTGAGCTTTGTGGCATGCTGCCGCTATGTGAAGGCATGCCGGTATTCCTGGCGGATCATGTCAACCGAAAACGCAACTTTAAACTCCTGAAGGGCCGCAAAGGCTACGTCCGGGGCTGGCAGCATGCGACGGACGGGGCAGTCCCTGCCGAGCCAGGTACGGTTGTTTGGAATGAGTTACCGAAAGCTGTTCTAGTCGAGTTTCCCGGTGCGACGTTTCAGCTGCCGGGACTTGCCAAGGGCGTGTACCCGATCACACCTCAGCGACGAACATGGTTTCTGGACGAAGGTCGCAAGCGCCCTTGCTTGGCAGTAACACGCAAGCAGCTGCCGCTGCTGCCTGCGTTTGCCATGACTGCGCATCAAGCCCAAGGCCAAACGCTCGAGACAGGTGTTATCGCAGACCTGAATTACAAAGCTATAAGCGGTGCTCTGACGGCCTACATCGCCATGACGCGGGTTCGAAATAGGAAAGATCTGCTCATTCTCCGCGCTTTCGAAGCAGAGTTGTTTCAGCAGGGCGACCAAAGTTTTCGCAAGCTGTTGCTGCAGCACTGGCGCAGCCACGACGTGGATTGGAACACGATTGTCAAACGATACATACAGACCAGAGTGTGTTGTGAATGCCGTGCAGAACGTCCAAAGCTAGCATTCACGGCCGGGCAATGGAAACGGACAGATGCGGCGGTCTGCAAAGAGTGCGTGCAAACATATAGAGAACGCGGCACTCCGCACCGCTGCTGCCGGTGTCAGAGATGGCAAGCTGCTGAGGCGTTCCCCGGCAAGCTTCTGAATTTCCACGTCTGGCAGACGACGTGCCTCATGTGCACAAAAAAACGCCAATGTACCACGTGCGCCCACTGGTTTGAGGAATCTGCGTACACTGCACACGGCTGGCGCACCAAGCGGGACCGTGTTTGCGCAGGTTGCCGCGTAGCACTGCACTTCCGACACATCGGGCTGCGGTCTCGCGATCGTCTCCGTCGCCGGGTCGAGAAGACGCGGCAGGAACGACGGAAACGCGTCCTGGAAGCTGTCCGGCAAGACATCGAGGCATGTCGGAAGAAAGGTCGCTTCGTGTGCGGTCGCTGTGGCGCGAAAATTGAAGCGACAACCAAGCGCAGCATCGATGGCGACATCAGCGCGGCAAAGACGAAAGGCTTGCTCTGTTGTGACACTTGCCGCAGCATAAAGCAAGGGGCAGGGCCGAAGAGCTGGGCCTTCCTGACCAATGTCGGGCCTTTCACGTACCATTGCCCCACTTGCAGTGAAGCCGTCAGATCCACGGTGCGAGACGGCAAAGTGGATAATCGTCAGATCTGCGGCCATCGGTTTCAGGTGAGAGACGGGCGCGTGGTCGCAGCAGATGCTAAGCGCAGGATTTGCACTTACGAGTGTCCCCATTGCCAGGCGCGAGTTGAGTCGTCGACTAGGAACGGACGCATCGACAACCGACGTCACTGTGGACACCAGTTTATACCGTCGCTGCGGGCACGGTGGTCGAAGAACGTACCAGAGACGCGAGATACACATACGTATGCCCACATTGCCAAGCAAAAGTTAAATCGGCAACCAGAGACGGACGCATCGACAACCGACGCCACTGTGGACACACCTTTACCGTCGCTGCGGGCACGGTCGTCGACGAATGTAAAGGAGACACGACATACACATACGTATGCCCGCATTGCCAAGCAAAAGTTAAATCGGCAGACGGACGCATCGACAACCGACGCCACTGTGGACACACCTTTACCGTCGCTGCGGGCGCGGTGGTCGAAGAATGTAAAGGCGACACGACATACACATACGTATGCCTGCATTGCCAAGCAAAAGTTAAATCGGCAACCAAAGACGGACGCATCGACAACCGACGCCACTGTGGACACACCTTTACCGTCGCTGCGGGCGCGGTGGTCGATGACTCTATAAGGGAAACACGTCATACACATACGTATGCCCACATTGCCAGGCAAAAGTCAAGTCGGCAACCGGAGACGGACGCATCGACAACCGACGCCACTGTGGACACACCTTTACCGTCGCTGCGGGCGCGGTGGTCATGTCGCAGGAGTAAATGTGGCGTTGCGGGTGCGCGTAGTGACAGCAGTGCAGGCGTTGCATTGGGATCGGTGGCAGTGGTGAAACCGGTGGCGGCAGTGGGGGTGGTGAGAGCGGTGGAGGTGATGGGTGCGAGGAGCAATGAGAACGGTCCGAACACAGGAGTGGACATGGTGGCTCGAGGTGTTGGAGGTGGTGAGGGCGGTGGGGCGGTGTGGGCGGTGTGGGCGGTGGGGGCGGTGTGGGCGGTGGGGGGCAGGTGAGGGCAGTGAGGGCGGTGTGGGCGGTGTGGGCGGTGGGGGCGGTGTGGGCGGTGTGGGCGGTGAGGGCGCGGGGGGGTCCGGGCATACATTGGCAGCCTTTAAATACTCTTTAAACACCTACAAATACAGCGGCGAAAGACTCTTTGAACAGAGCAGTGGAGGCGATGGGGTCAGTCAGGTACATAGGCAGGTGAGGGCAGTGAGGGCGGTGTGGGCGGTGGGGGCGGTGTGTGCGGTGGGGCGCGGGCAGGTCCGGGCATACATTGGCAGCCTCTAAATCCTCTTGAAACACCTACAAATACAGCGGCGAAAGACTCTTTGAACAGAGCAGTGGAGGCGGTGGGGGCAGTCTGTTACATAGGCAGGTGAGGGCAGTGAGGGAGGGCGGTGTGGGCGGTGCAGTCTGGTACATAGGCAGGTGAGGGCAGTGAGGGCGGTGTGGGCGGTGGTGGCGGTGTGGGCAGTGGGGGCGCTGGGGGGTCCGGGCATACATTGGCAGCCTTTAAATACTCTTTGAACACCTACAAATACAGCGGCGAAAGACTCTTTGAACAGAGCAGTGGAGGCGGTGGGGGCAGTCTGGTACATAGGTAGGTGAGGGCGGTGGGGGCGGTGTGGGCGGTGTGGGCGGTGGGGGGCAGGTGAGGGCAGTGAGGGCGGTGTGGGCGGTGTGGACGGTGGGGGCGGTGTGGGCGGTGTGGGCGGTGTGGGCGGTGAGGGCGCGGGGGGGTCCGGGCATACATTGGCAGCCTTTAAATACTCTTTAAACACCTACAAATACAGCGGCGAAAGACTCTTTGAACAGAGCAGTGGAGGCGGTGGGGGCAGTCTGTAACATAGGCAGGTGAGGGCAGTGAGGGCGGTGTGGGCGGTGCAGTCTGGTACATAGGCAGGTGAGGGCAGTGAGGGCGGTGTGGGCGGTGGTGGCGGTGTGGGCAGTGGGGGCGCTGGGGGGTCCGGGCATACATTGGCAGCCTTTAAATACTCTTTGAACACCTACAAATACAGCGGCGAAAGACTCTTTGAACAGAGCAGTGGAGGCGGTGGGGGCAGTCTGGTACATAGGCAGGTGAGGGCGGTGGGGGCGGTGTGGGCGGTGGGGGGCAGGTGAGGGCAGTGAGGGCGGTGAGGGCGGTGTGGGCGGTGGGGGCGGTGTGGGCGGTGTGGGCGGTGTGGGCGGTGAGGGCGCGGGGGGGTCCGGGCATACATTGGCAGCCTTTAAATACTCTTTAAACACCTACAAATACAGCGGCGAAAGTCTCTTTGAACAGGGCAGTGGAGGCGATGGGGGCAGTCTGGTACATAGGCAGGTGAGGGCAGTGAGGGCGCTGAGGGCGGTGTGGGAGGTGGGGGCGGTGTGTGCGGTGGGGCGCGGGGGGGTCCGGGCATACATTGGCAGCCTCTAAATACTCTTGAAACACCTACAAACACAGCGGCGAAAGACTCTGAACAGAGCAGTGGAGGCGGTGGGGGCAGTCTGTTACATAGGCAGGTGAGGGCAGTGAGGGCGCTGAGGGCGGTGTGGGCGGTGCAGTTTGGTACATAGGCAGGTGAGGGCAGTGAGGGCGGTGTGGGCGGTGGTGGCGGTGTGGGCAGTGGGGGCGCTGGGGGGTCCGGGCATACATTGGCAGCCTTTAAATACTCTTTACAAATACAGCGGCGAAAGACTCTTTGAACAGAGCAGTGGAGGCGGTGGGGGCAGTCTGGTACATAGGCAGGTGAGGGCGGTGGGGGTGGTGTGGGCGGTGGGGGGCAGGTGAGGGCAGTGAGGGCGGTGAGGGCGGTGTGGGCGGTGGGGGCGGTGTGGGCGGTGTGGGCGGTGTGGGCGGTGAGGGCGCGGGGGGGTCCGGGCATACATTGGCAGCCTTTAAATACTCTTTAAACACCTACAAATACAGCGGCGAAAGTCTCTTTGAACAGAGCAGTGGAGGCGATGAGGGCAGTCTGGTACATAGGCAGGTGAGGGCGGTGGGGGCGGTGTGGGCGGTGGGGGGCAGGTGAGGGCAGTGAGGGCGGTGTGGGCGGTGTGGGCGGTGGGGGCGGTGTGGGCGGTGTGGGCGGTGAGGGCGCGGGGGGGTCCGGGCATACATTGGCAGCCTTTAAATACTCTTTAAACACCTACAAATACAGCGGCGAAAGTCTCTTTGAACAGAGCAGTGGAGGCGATGGGGTCAGTCAGGTACATAGGCAGGTGAGGGCGGTGGGGGCGGTGTGTGCGGTGGTGCGCGGGCAGGTCCGGGCATACATTGGCAGCCTCTAAATCCTCTTGAAACACCTACAAATACAGCGGCGAAAGACTCTTTGAACAGAGCAGTGGAGGCGGTGGGGGCAGTCTGTTACATAGGCAGGTGAGGGCAGTGAGGGCGGTGAGGGCGGTGTGGGCGGTGCAGTCTGGTACATAGGCAGGTGAGGGCAGTGAGGGCGGTGTGGGCGGTGGTGGCGGTGTGGGCAGTGGGGGCGCTGGGGGGTCCGGGCATACATTGGCAGCCTTTAAATACTCTTTGAACACCTACAAATACAGCGGCGAAAGACTCTTTGAACAGAGCAGTGGAGGCGGTGGGGGCAGTCTGTTACATAGGCAGGTGAGGGCAGTGAGGGCGGTGAGGGCGGTGGGGCGGTGCAGTCTGGTACATAGGCAGGTGAGGGCAGTGAGGGCGGTGTGGGCGGTGGTGGCGGTGTGGGCAGTGGGGCGCTGGGGGGTCCGGGCATACATTGGCAGCCTTTAAATACTCTTTGAACACCTACAAATACAGCGGCGAAAGACTCTTTGAACAGAGCAGTGGAGGCGGTGGGGGCAGTCTGGTACATAGGCAGGTGAGGGCGGTGGGGGCGGTGTGGGCGGTGGGGGGCAGGTGAGGGCAGTGAGGGCGGTGAGGGCGGTGTGGGCGGTGGGGGCGGTGTGGGCGGTGTGGGCGGTGTGGGCGGTGTGGGCGGTGAGGGCGCGGGGGGGTCCGGGCATACATTGGCAGCCTTTAAATACTCTTTAAACACCTACAAATACAGCGGCGAAAGTCTCTTTGAACAGGGCAGTGGAGGCGATGGGGGCAGTCTGGTACATAGGCAGGTGAGGGCAGTGAGGGCGCTGAGGGCGGTGTGGGAGGTGGGGGCGGTGTGTGCGGTGGGGCGCGGGGGGGTCCGGGCATACATTGGCAGCCTCTAAATACTCTTGAAACACCTACAAACACAGCGGCGAAAGACTCTGAACAGAGCAGTGGAGGCGGTGGGGGCAGTCTGTTACATAGGCAGGTGAGGGCAGTGAGGGCGCTGAGGGCGGTGTGGGCGGTGCAGTTTGGTACATAGGCAGGTGAGGGCAGTGAGGGCGGTGTGGGCGGTGGTGGCGGTGTGGGCAGTGGGGGCGCTGGGGGGTCCGGGCATACATTGGCAGCCTTTAAATACTCTTTACAAATACAGCGGCGAAAGACTCTTTGAACAGAGCAGTGGAGGCGGTGGGGGCAGTCTAGGCAGGTGAGGGCGGTGGGGGTGGTGTGGGCGGTGGGGGGCAGGTGAGGGCAGTGAGGGCGGTGAGGGCGGTGTGGGCGGTGGGGGCGGTGTGGGCGGTGTGGGCGGTGAGGGCGCGGGGGGGTCCGGGCATACATTGGCAGCCTTTAAATACTCTTTAAACACCTACAAATACAGCGGCGAAAGTCTCTTTGAACAGAGCAGTGGAGGCGATGAGGGCAGTCTGGTACATAGGCAGGTGAGGGCGGTGGGGGCGGTGTGGGCGGTGGGGGGCAGGTGAGGGCAGTGAGGGCGGTGTGGGCGGTGTGGGCGGTGGGGGCGGTGTGGGCGGTGTGGGCGGTGTGGGCGGTGAGGGCGCGGGGGGGTCCGGGCATACATTGGCAGCCTTTAAATACTCTTTAAACACCTACAAATACAGCGGCGAAAGTCTCTTTGAACAGAGCAGTGGAGGCGATGGGGTCAGTCAGGTACATAGGCAGGTGAGGGCGGTGTGGGCGGTGGGGGCGGTGTGTGCGGTGGTGCGCGGGCAGGTCCGGGCATACATTGGCAGCCTCTAAATCCTCTTGAAACACCTACAAATACAGCGGCGAAAGACTCTTTGAACAGAGCAGTGGAGGCGGTGGGGGCAGTCTGTTACATAGGCAGGTGAGGGCAGTGAGGGCGGTGAGGGCGGTGTGGGCGGTGCAGTCTGGTACATAGGCAGGTGAGGGCAGTGAGGGCGGTGTGGGCGGTGGTGGCGGTGTGGGCAGTGGGGGCGCTGGGGGGTCCGGGCATACATTGGCAGCCTTTAAATACTCTTTGAACACCTACAAATACAGCGGCGAAAGACTCTTTGAACAGAGCAGTGGAGGCGGTGGGGGCAGTCTGGTACATAGGCAGGTGAGGGCGGTGGGGGCGGTGTGGGCGGTGGGGGGCAGGTGAGGGCAGTGAGGGCGGTGTGGGCGGTGTGGGCGGTGGGGGCGGTGTGGGCGGTGTGGGCGGTGTGGGCGGTGTGGGCGGTGAGGGCGCGGGGGGGTCCGGGCATACATTGGCAGCCTTTAAATACTCTTTAAACACCTACAAATACAGCGGCGAAAGTCTCTTTGAACAGAGCAGTGGAGGCGATGGGGGCAGTCAGGTACATAGGCAGGTGAGGGCGGTGGGGGCGGTGTGGGCGGTGGGGGGCAGGTGAGGGCAGTGAGGGCGGTGAGGGCGCGGGGGGGTCCGGGCATACATTGGCAGCCTTTAAATACTCTTTGAACACCTACAAATACAGCGGCGAAAGACTCTTTGAACAGAGCAGTGGAGGCGGTGGGGGCAGTCTGGTACATAGGCAGGTGAGGGCGGTGGGGGCGGCGGTGGGGGGCAGGTGAGGGCAGTGAGGGCGGTGAGGGCGGTGTGGGCGGTGGGGGCGGTGTGGGCGGTGTGGGCGGTGTGGGCGGTGTGGGCGGTGAGGGCGCGGGGGGGTCCGGGCATACATTGGCAGCCTTTAAATACTCTTTAAACACCTACAAATACAGCGGCGAAAGTCTCTTTGAACAGGGCAGTGGAGGCGATGGGGGCAGTCTGGTACATAGGCAGGTGAGGGCAGTGAGGGCGGTGAGGGCGGTGGTGGCGGTGTGGGCAGTGGGGGCGCTGGGGGGTCCGGGCATACATTGGCAGCCTTTAAATACTCTTTAAACACCTACAAATACAGCGGCGAAAGACTCTTTGAACAGAGCAGTGGAGGCGGTGGGGGCAGTCTGTAACATAGGCAGGTGAGGGCAGTGAGGGCGGTGTGGGCGGTGCAGTCTGGTACATAGGCAGGTGAGGGCAGTGAGGGCGGTGTGGGCGGTGGTGGCGGTGTGGGCAGTGGGGGCGCTGGGGGGTCCGGGCATACATTGGCAGCCTTTAAATACTCTTTGAACACCTACAAATACAGCGGCGAAAGACTCTTTGAACAGAGCAGTGGAGGCGGTGGGGGCAGTCTGTTACATAGGCAGGTGAGGGCAGTGAGGGCGGTGTGGGCGGTGCAGTCTGGTACATAGGCAGGTGAGGGCAGTGAGGGCGGTGTGGGCGGTGGTGGCGGTGTGGGCAGTGGGGGCGCTGGGGGGTCCGGGCATACATTGGCAGCCTTTAAATACTCTTTGAACACCTACAAATACAGCGGCGAAAGACTCTTTGAACAGAGCAGTGGAGGCGGTGGGGGCAGTCTGGTACATAGGCAGGTGAGGGCGGTGGGGGCGGTGTGGGCGGTGTGGGCGGTGGGGGGCAGGTGAGGGCAGTGAGGGCGGTGTGGGCGGTGGGGGCGGTGGGGGCGGTGTGGGCGGTGTGGGCGGGGCAGTGATGGCGGTGAGGGCGGTGTGGGAGGTGGGGGCGGTGTGTGCGGTGGGGCGCGGGGGGGTCCGGGCATACATTGGCAGCCTCTAATACTCTTGAAACACCTACAAATACAGCGGCGAAAGACTTTTTGAACAGAGCAGTGGAGGCGGTGGGGGCAGTCTGTTACATAGGCAGGTGAGGGCAGTGAGGGCGCTGAGGCCGGTGTGGGCGGTGCAGTCTGGTACATAGGCAGGTGAGGGCAGTGAGGGCGGTGTGGGCGGTGGGGGCGGTGTGGGCAGTGGGGGCGCTGGGGGGTCCGGGCATACATTGGCAGCCTTTAAATACTCTTTGAACACCTACAAATACAGCGGCGAAAGACTCTTTGAACAGAGCAGTGGAGGCGGTGGGGGCAGTCTGGTACATAGGCAGGTGAGGGCAGTGAGGGCGGTGTGGGCGGTGGGGGCGGTGTGGGCAGTGGGGGCGCTGGGGGGTCCGGGCATACATTGGCAGCCTTTAAATACTCTTTAAACACCCACAAACACAGCGGCGAAAACTCTTTGAACAGAGCAGTGGAGGCGGTGCGGGCAGTCTGGTACATAGGCAGGTGAGGGCGGTGGGGGCTTTGAAATACTCTTTAAACACCTACAAATACAGCGGCGAAAGACTCTTTGAACAAAGCGGTGGAGGCGGAGGAAGCGGTGTGGGTGCGGACACCTCTCGGGATATCACAGGCGCCGCCCGCAGGGGTCGGCGGATATTAGGGGGGGTTTCGGGTCCTGCGGGTATGAGTCGGAGTGACAGCAATTAATTATTAATTAGTAATGAGGCAGCCAGACAGTCAGACAGCTAGAGCCCGAAAGCTCTAAGCCATAAACCTGGAGCCCTAAAGCCCGAAGCCCTAAACCTTGAGCCCTAATTAATTGAGTCCCTGAAGCCCTAAACCCTAAAGCTTAAGCCCTCGGCATCCACGTAGTTATATGAGTTCGTGAGTAATTAAATAATTACTTATTCAATTACAGTCAGACAGTCAGACAAGTCAACAGCAAAGACAGGGGAGGGAGGGAGGGAGGGAGGGAGGGACATAACACCCAACAACCCCCCCTTATATTAAAACTAATTGAATAGCTAATAACTGGCTCCAGCCTAAAACTTAAAACCCTAAGCCTTAAACCTCGAGCCCCAAACCCTAAAGGCCTGAGCCCTAAAGCTTTAGCGCTAAAGCCCTGAGCCCTAAAGCTTTAGCCCTGAGCCCTAAACCCTTAAACCCTAAAGCTCTCGTGTCTCTTTAGTACTGCTGTAATTAATCTTTGCCTCTATAATTAAAGCCCTGAGCTCTAAACCCTTAAACCCTAAAGCTCTGGTGTCTTTAGTATTACTGTAGTCTTCCTTCAATTAAAACACATACAGATCTGCCACCCCCCCTAATGTTGCCCCCTTTAAATTGAATGCGGGGCCCGAACCCGCGAAATTCCGGGGGCCGGCAGTTTTTATATTAGGGGGAGATTGATTGTTAGGGGGAAGCGATTAAGAAGTTACATACAGTTCTAAGGGTCACTTTGCAAGTTTGCTTCGGGTGTTGGCAGCTCTGAGGGTCCAGAAGGTGGATACTTCTGTTGATGATATAAATCCTGCATTACCTTAAGGACCCTAAACTATGGGAATTATGGTATATTCCTTATTATGGGTAATGCAGGATTTAGATCATCAACCGTTGGACTGCCAGGGCAGCAGCCGTTCTGCAAGAAGTGGGGTGTGAACTCCATGGTAATGGGATGCATGTGAGTTCCTATTTCTATTTCCAAAGGGTCCCAGGTACTGCTATGGCGTATACTTCCCCAAATCATAAAAGCAATTCCGAATGTAGAAACCTTACATTCTGCTATATAGCTACTTTGAACCCTTTAGGATTGTATTCACAGCAGGGTTTTGTGCTTAGCTGCTCTTGATCCAACTCGGTGAGCTTCCTGCGCTCAAGCTGGGAAGTCTGAGGGTCGCTGGCCAGCTCAGAAAGCTAAGACCTTCACACCCAACCCTAAACTTACAGTTAAACCCAGAACCTAGCCTTAAACCCTAATCCCTTAACCCTGAACCCAAAAATTAACCCCTAAGCCCTACACACTCCAATTTCGAACCCCTACTAGTAAGGCCCAAAACCTAAACTGCAGGCACTGGCTGCGCAGCCGACGCTTCGTCACAGTTGGGTAACATTTTATATTCTTATGGGTACTTAAACCCAAGAAGGAATACGAATTGAAACCCTAAACACTAAACCCATGAACTAGGAATGAACTAGGATGCTTCTGGGATTCCTCCTCCACCTCCTCGCAGTGATCCGACCGCTGAGCAGCAACGAAACTCCAAGCAGAGGATGCCTCGATTCAGGGATGGAAGGATAGGTTCAATGTATTCCAATATATGTTCCAATATATATATATATATATATATATATGTATATATACATATATATATATATATATATATATAAATTTATATATATATATATATATATATATATATATATTTGTATACGCACACCTGTTTATACATATATATATATATACACTATAAATACGTGTATATATACATGTGTATACATATATATATATATATATATATATATATATATTTGTTACTTCTGATTTGGCATTAGGGTTGAGGGTGCGCGCGTGAAGTATTTGTTGTTCTATGTTTGCTTTTGTGCTTGTTTTTCTCTTTGCTCCTGTTTCGTTCTTGCCCTGGTTAGTACTTGTACTGGTATTGAGTACTGGTACCGAGTGCGAGTAGAAGGGCTAGGACTAGAAGTAGGCGTGGGAGTAGAAGTAGCAGGAGTTCAGTAGTAGCAGTAGTGGCA
This sequence comes from Symbiodinium sp. CCMP2592, assembly GCA_905221615.1. Classification (NCBI taxonomy): domain Eukaryota; class Dinophyceae; order Suessiales; family Symbiodiniaceae; genus Symbiodinium; species Symbiodinium sp. CCMP2592. The sequence continues at coordinate 256,593 of CAJNDT010003001.1, read as the reverse complement.
GTGTGTTGGAGTAATCCAGTATATCGCATAACATGTAGTGCTATGGCCATGTAGTCGAGCGCAGCAGTAGTGTAGAAGGTTGAAGCGGTACCAATCAGAAGGAGACTACAACAAACCGTGGATCATTTTAATGTCACGACAACAGCAGCACAAGCAGCCGCTCCGGGAGTAGTAGCATAGTAAAGGTGGTATAGTCGCAGGTGTGTGCTGGACGTGTAACAGCAGTCGTACATAGTAACATATGCACTAAACATATTGGGCAACAAATTTAACATGTGGGGGACAAAATATTAGGGAACAAGTATTGGTGTAAAGTACATCGCTTGTAGCTTTGTGCATCATTTTGAACACCTTCCCTCAGCCTGATCTCATGGAGCGAACACTGCAGATTGAGCGCTTCTCAACCCTAAACCCTAAACCCTAAACTCTAAACTCTAAACCCTAAACCCTAAACCCTAAACCCCTAAAACAAGCGTCGACCCTAAAGCCCCTGGACTCTAGGCCCGACGCCCTAAAAGCAGAAGAAATGGCGAGAGTAGCCGGTGCTTCGGTTGATGCTATAAATCCTGCATTACCCATAATAGGGAAGATACCATAATTTTCACAGTTTAGGGTCCTTAAGGTAATGCAAGATTTCTATCATCAACAGTTGCTCCAGGATGTACGAGCAGAAGGCGTCTGAGGCTTTTGATGCCCTGCTGATGCAGCCGCTGGGACGGTCGTAGCATCCTGACCATTGCAACCCTGACCCTAGAAATCCACAGTTTGTGCTTGTCTTACGATGATTTCCTTAAAGGTGCAGGTTTGCGTAATTCTGTAGATTCAGAGCCCGGAAGATGAAGTACATGGACAAGACAAGCCTGAGCACTGCGGACTTCATCATCTAATCATCTATTGACATGCGTTTCGCCGCGGTATCCTACACCCCAGAGCATGACTTCCTGCAAGCCCTTATCGATCTAAACCCATAGAGAGTAAAAGCTCGTCGGCTCTTTTGCGGCCAGTTTCACTACGAGTTTGAAGTTCTAGCGTATAGCATCGATTTCCAGATGACCTCGCCCCTGAATGTCGCTAATGATAGCCCATTCGGCTCGCAAAAATCTGCACGGACCGCAGGTTGCAAGTTGACTGTAGGTTCCCCAAAGGCTCCATGTACCCATATAGTAGATACTTAGGCCTTAAAGTACCTATACAGGGACCCCTTTAAAGCTTAAGTATCTACTATACAGGTACATGGAGCGTTTGGGTTCGTAGATGTTCGTAGCAAAGCGAGCCTGGCATAGAGGCGCGGGCAACAGGGTTGCTGGGCTTCAAGGCACGCCTGCCAAGCTTAGTAATGCAAGACATGGCCTAAATCACTACTATTACTGCAACAGTATTCCTTATGGGGTTCCTCACTATGTTAGACTTTATTTATACTACTATAACAGGACTCCCCAGGGGTCCTTACTATAATAGACTATAAGCTACTATCACAGTATTCCGTAGGAATACTTATTTTAATAGACTATATGCATTGCTCAGTGGCCGGTGGCCTATTGTGATGTCCTTTGCCCAGGCTTCCGCAGGAGGTGCCCAGAAAGGTCAAGGATTTCAACAAATTCGCTTGCTACGCCTAAAGGGTTCAGGGTTTAGGGTCTGTTTTTCACACTTGGTGCGTGGGCTACGGGTACATGTGATTAGGGGCATCTGTTTGACATCAGCTGTGCGGAGTCTTGATGATCCTCAGCTGCCTCGTTGTCAACAGTTGATCATGCTCTGTACTGCTGGATTCGTTGGCTCTGCAAGGCAGCCGCCAACAGACTAAACCTCACATTGGACCCTGAAACACTGTAATTACTGGGCATTCACATACACGAGCATGCAGCATGGACCTGCATCATAACCTAGTGAAAAGTGGCCGTCTTTGTGAACCCGTGCCCCGGCTGCGCTGAGCGTGCAAAGCCATGCTGTCAAACCTCGTCCGCAGCACCACGCGCCAGCGCGCCCGGGCGCTCCTACAGGATGCCGGTCTGGCATCGAAGCTTTCCCGGGCCCGTCCGGGTCCACAGCTGCTACTAGCTGAGTAGGCAACCTTTAACCTTTTTGGGGTTTATATATTCCTACCATAATGATGCTGCTCTTTCCTACCATAATTGAAAAGGTTAACCGTTTTTGGGCTAGGGTACTCAGCCCCTTGTAAGGATGCAGCTTGCAACCCGAAGCTGCCAGAGCTTCCCTGGCCCTGTGCGGTCGCGGCCGGTGCTTTGCTGGAGACGTGCTTTGGGCGCTTCCCTGCTACTTGCCTCTTGCGGCCAGGTTCAAAACTTTGCTTGTAGATGATGCACTATGATTATGCTAAGCAAGTGTCGTCAGTACCTACGGTTGATGATATAAATCCTGCATTACCCATAATAAGGAATAGACCATGATTCCCATTGCGTAGTGTCTTTGAGGTAATGCAGGATTTATATCATCAACCGTAGGTGTCTTCATTCATGGTTGGATCTTGGTCTTTGCTGATAAGCGGTAGCAGTCGCGACTGCAAAGCCTCGAGCTGTTCTGCTGAGTCCGACTCGGAACCCCAAAGGCCCTAAACCCTCAAAGCCCTGAGCCCTAAACCCTAAAAAGTCCTACGTTGAGGGCAAAATGCCAGCGCCGCTTTGAAGCAAGAGGGCACATCAAATTTAAATAAAAAGAAACCTAAAGTCCACAACCCAGGTGGCATGCTTGCAGCACCCACGGCCTTTTCGCTCCGGAGCTCCCCCGAGGGCCCTGCGAAGTGCGAGGAAACTCCTTTGCAGAGCGACAAGGGCCAGGACTTAGGGTTTAGGGTTTAGGGATTAGGGTTTAGGGATTAGGGTTTAGGGTTTAGGGATTAGGGATTAGGGTTTAGGGATTAGGGTTTAGGGATTAGGGTTTAGGGTTAGGGATTAGGGATTAGGGTTTAGGGCCAGGACACGCAGAACCGTGTAGGGCTTTGGGTTTAGGGGTTCAGGGTTTATGGGTTTAGGGTTAGAGGTTTAGGCGTTTAGCCAACACACCCAGAGACTCCAATATCCTTTAATTAAGGAATATTCCTTAAATTATAGTAGGATCCCTAACATGATTTAAGGTATATTCCCTAACTAAGGGATATTGGAGTCTCTGGGCACAGAACCGCAAAACCCTACTGTACATAGATAGAAGGTGGTTCGGAGCCTTCTTTATACAACGGTCATTTTAGGGTATTTATGATACCCCCGAAACCCTGCAAAATGGTGGGCTCTGGCCCATAGCGCAGGGCATGACCCTGGAACAGAGTAGGCTTTTGGAACCCCCAAACCATACTGTACATGGCTAGAAGGAGGTTTTGACCCTTCTTTATACAGGGGTCACCTAGGGTATGATCCCCTTTTCATAGGGTCTGACTTAGAATCCACCCAGTAATAGTGACTATATATGGATTATATTAGGGCCCCATTATATTCCTATTACACCGCGATTACAGGGTGGGGGCAGCTTCTAAAGTATGATCCCCTTTTCATAGTGTATGACCCTGAAACAGAGTAAGCTCTTGGATCCACAGGATGCAAAGGCCAAGAGCAGCCCCGTTGCAACGGTCCTCAAGGCCGGACGAGGGTTTAGGGGTTTAGGGGTTTAGGGTGTAGGGTTTAGGGGTTTAGGGTTTGGGGTTTAGGGTTTTAGAGGTTTAGGGTTTAGGGGTTGAGGGTTTAGAGTTTAGGGGTTTAGGGGTTTAGGGGTTTAGGGTTCAGGCTTCTGAAAGGGCTTTTTTTCATGGGATTTATAGGGTTTTGTTGTAGAGCAGAAGGATGAGAGGGAAACAAATATGCATAATGTTTTCATATATATATATATATAATATAATTATGTATATATATATATACATATATAGTATGTGTGTGTATGTATATATATATATATATATATATATATTTGTGGGACCTTCTAGCGTAAGCACATACAAACTCTAGAGATACTTGGGCCCAACGCTTGAATCCTCAAACGCCAAAATCTTACAGCCATTGCAGCCGTCCAGAATTCCTGGTAGTGACCCCCGGCGCCCTAAATCCCAGACCGCATACCCCCAATCTAACCTCTCTATGCCCCGCTCAAGACAAAATGGACACATCCTGATACTCCTGGTCTTCAAAGATCTTAAACTCTGTGGGAACCCTTTTCGAAACCTTCATAATCTCTGTAGTAACCCTCTTCAGAACCTTTGGAGAGCGTACATACATACAACGTATACCTTCAAAACATGTCAAAACCACAAGCCCCAACCCTAAACCCTAAACGCCCAAAACCTCAACCCCTACCAACCCCTACACCTAATCTCACGGTGGGAGTCGGTTCTCAAAAGGTCTCTGCGGCACTCTTCTGCTGGGGACTCTTTGCCGGCCTATGGCAAACCGGCCCGGACTTCGAACTACGGTTGATGACATAAATCCTGCCTTACCTTCAGGACCCTAGACTATGGGAATTATGGTATATTCCTTATTATGGGTAATACAAGATTTAAATCAAGAACCGTATGTGTGTGGTTATGTCGAAAGGCTTGTGTTTTTTATAATAATGTATTCTTACGGTTATAACAACTTACAACACATACATACCTCTCTCTATATATATATATATATATACGAGATTACAACGAACATAAAAGTGGATCTACGCAGTGGCGATCGATGTTCACCATGGTGTGTCAATGAGTTGGTTATTTTTTGTTTTGTTTATGGCACCGGTGGAGGGTTTTAGTGAGTTTGGGCTTTGTGGGCAAGTTTCCCGGTCATTAGGGTATAGGGCTTAGGGCTTCTTATTATGGCTTCTATATGTCGTTCCTGAAAAAGGTATCTTCCTAGTAACCTACCCCCCTCTCTTTCAGGAGACCTCGTCTTATGGCTAGGATTGTAGTATCCTTAAGGGAGGGGGGTCCAAGGGGGGTATATAGCCTAGTGAACCCTAATTCTCCCTAGTACTCCCTAAGGTTCCCTTACAGTCCCCTAAGGATTACTTATACCTTCCCCCGTTGAACCACCCTCCCTTAAGGATCCTATAATAGGATGTGCTACATAGAAAAGTAGGTACCCTCAAAAGGGGCAGGGTATGAGCCTATGCAGGTGGCTCAAAGTTTAGGGATCTTGGGCTCAGGCTTCGAGATTCAGGGGTAAGGGGTTTAGGGGTAAGGGGTTTGGGGGTTTGGGATGTAGGGTTTAGGGGTAAGGGGTTTTGGGGTTTAGGGTTTATTAGGTTTAGGGTATAGATGGGTTTGGGTGTGAAGCTGAGCCAGTCCCCAATTACAGCAACAGTCGCAATCCCTCGCTGAGCAAGGAAATACTAGGCCTGGAATATGTCCATACTCGCCCTGGGAATATAGAGCAAAGGTCTTGAACTCCAGAGAAAAATAGCAATGACGTAGGCCCAAACCCTTCTCATGCCCTTACCCAGAACCTCTCCACCCTTAACCACAGGCTCGCGAGCCTACACACCAAGACCGCTAAGCCCAGGTTTGCCTCCATAACGCTGCCCGCCGCCCTCGTCTGGGCAGCATCCACAGGCCGCTGGAAGGCCGGTCATGACGGGTGTAAAGGGAACTCCAGAAAGTTGGAATATGGTTTCAGGGTAGGATACCCTATAATTTACCATAAAAGGTTTAGGATAATCTTATTCCAACTTTCTGGCTTTTACTATAGAGTTTTGGAGGCTACAGAACTTTATGACTTTGGGGGCCACATCCCTACCCGGTCAGTGTACTTGAGATGACAGCAACACAGACACATGCTTCAACTGCCATTTTGTGCTCGAGGCAAAGCATGGTGTCTTTGCCGTAGAGCAGCCGCGGTTTAGGGTTTAGCGTTGTTCCATTACCAGGTTGGACCCCAGGGATGTTGCAGATTTGGATGCTTTCGGGAGAAGCGGTGGCAAGCATATGTGCAGAAGAGTTGGAGGAGCTCAGCGACATCAGGGCCTTGAAGCAGCGCTTGAGTCAGTTGTACGGCCTAGTGCCACGATTCAGGCAGAGGCTCCTCCTCCACGGCCAGACTTTGGAAGAGACGGCCATACTGGAGGTTTCGCCAATGGACCTTCATGTCGTGCTCTTGCCTTTCGCTGACGTTTCCCGGTCGCAGGTAGAAGCCCTAGCAGCTGCTGCTAGGCTTGGCTCCGTGGTCGAGGTCGAGGCCATGCTGCAGATGCCTCAAGATCCAGACTTGCTTGACTCACGTGGCTGCGCGGCTTTGATCACGGCATGCCGCGCTGGTCATGTCGAGATCGTTCGGTTGCTGCTGGAAGCACGTGCCAACCAGGATGTGGCAGACAACAGCGGTCGAACAGCCTTGCACAGGGCATTGATTGATGGTGATGTCGAGATCGGTCGCTTGCTGCTGGGAGCCGGTGCCTGCAAGAATCTTGCAGGCTGCGACCTTGGCTGTACCTGGATGAGAGCATGCAGCATGGGTAAGGTCGAGCTCGTCCACTTGCTGCTGGAAGCAGGTGCCAACAAAGATGAGGTGGATGAATTTCGCCGCACAGGTTTGATGAAGGCATCCAGGGATGGACATACTGAAATTGTCCGCGTGCTGCTGGCGGCAGGCGCTAACCAGAATCTGGCATGCGACGTGGGTCTCACAGCTTTGATGAGAGCATGCCGCGCAGGTCATGTCGAGACTGTTCGTTTGCTGCTAGAGGCAGGCTCGGACCAGGATCTGTCAGATCGCGCCGGTTGCACATCTTTGATGTTTGCATCCGACGAAGGGTATGTGGAAATCGCTAGCTTGCTCCTGGAGGCCAGTGCCAACAAAGATCTGGCAGACGACGATGGCCGCACCGCTTTGATGACGGCATGTGGCGCAGGTCATGTCGAAATGGTCGGCTTGCTGCTGGAGGCCGGTGCTGAGCAGAGTCCCGTAGACATCTTCGGGCACTCGGCTTTGATGAACGCATCCAATGCAGGTCATCTCGAAGTCGTTCGCTTGTTGCTAGCCGCAGGCGCAAACAAGCATGTTGTAGCCAAGGACGGGTCAACAGCTCTGATGATTGCGAGTGACGCAGGCCATATCGCAATCGCTAACTTGCTGCAGCAAGTCGATAGGGACATTGTAGGCAACCGCCGGGGTACATCACCCTAAAAGTCCTAATGCCTACTACTACTACTATCAATATACTCCCCTAAGTACCCCAAACAATGCTGCATGGACCCTTTCTTTGCATTGCGGCTCCGGTCAGGATCCGGTGCCAGGCATGCTGAGATCCCGTGCCTGAGGAGAGAGGATGAGGGGGAAAAACAAGCCACGAGTCGTAGTATATGATAGGGACCCTCAGGTCGGCTGGTTCCTTAAACAAGCCTCATTACGTCCTTGTTATAGATTAAGGCCCCCCACCCCCCTCCCCCCTACCCCCCTAAGGGGTCCTTATGAGTCTAGGGACCTGAGTGATGAAAACATATTTTGGTACAGTCGTAAGCAATCTGAAGGAATAGTGCACTTTGTCGCTGGAAGCTTGAGAACCCACGTTTAATAGTTAGCTTAGGCGAAGTTTACGATCCATACCGTGGCACAAGACAAAAACAACAATACACCCTCACTGTTCGTATTGTGCGGCGCCGTTGAATGAGGTTGGGTTTGGGGGTCGGCCTCCAATGCTGTTCAGTTCCCTAAACCCTAAACCCCAAACACACACATACGTGCCCAAGGGGGCTTTGGGAAAAGGGGTTTGCTCAGTGTACTCTTCGCAGAAAGCGCTCGATGCCCCAGCTATATTCGCCTACCGACTGCCACGAAATCGAAGGCTGAAGCCTAAACCCTAGACCCCCAAACCCCTAACCCTAAACTCTAGAACCCTAAACTGCCGCTGTAGTTTAGTGATGGTGATGCCTGTCGGACTGATGATCTACCGGTTGAGATTTTCTGGACTTCTTCCCCGTGGGAAGGCACCCCAAACGCTCAGGGTTGCCTCTCGGATGAGTTGTACCACATGTGTCCGTTCGTGATGATGGCAGCGGCTAGATTCCAAGAGTCCAAGACTTGCAGTCCAGACGGAGCCGAGGTTCACCAGCGGTCCACTGCAACAGGTAACACTCAATAATCTTTGCTGCCACATGTGGGTCCTATCATGATGCAATGTTCAACATCTTTTTGAGCCACGGATCTCAGCAAGTAAGAGAATACATAGTAAGGGTCCTGAACCAATTAAGTAGCAGCAAGACCTCCTTGTGTCCCCGCGTCATCATAACCGCACAACCCTCAATAAATTCTGTTCAAGTATCATTCAATTATGAAGGCCCCGGTATTGATCCTATAGCACCCTTGCGATTGCCTGTGAAGTATTTAGAACCCCGTGAAGTATCAAGGATTTCGGGGAGTTCGATCTTTGAACTTTCAATCTTCCCGCATAAGGACCCTTAGAGGGATACGGGGGAGGGGGGTAGGGGCCTGGACTTCCTCAAAGAGGCCTTATTAGGTCCTTGTTATGGGCATTACGGCCCCCTACCCCCCCGTCCCCATACCCCCCTAAGGGTCCCTATGATTCCCGGGAGGTTGTGTCATCGATCTTTGCAGCATACTGCCGCTGGGCTGCCTTTCTGGGCGGAGGAGTTTAGAGTTTAGCGTGTGGGTTTTAGGGTTTGAAGGTCAGGGTTTCAGGGTTTGGGTTATAGGGTCTACTTGGAGGTTCATGGGTAGTTATAAGTAGGGTTATAAGTCCCTTAATATGGGTTATAAGTATAGTTACCCTACTTATAACCTTACTTATAACTACCCATGAACCTCCAAGTAGGTCACAAAAAGTCAGTAATTGCCATGCGCTAAGAAGTCGCATGTGTGGTCTACCTGTAGCCCCAAACCGTACGACATCGCACGACATGACTCCTGAACTACACCCCGAGCTTCCTGTAAGGCTCTGAGCGTTGAGGATGTATGCGATGTAGAAACCTGGGGAGTTTTCAGTATGATTCCCTATCGGGTTCCTTGTTGTAAATATCCGTTACTTAGGGGCTGAGTAGGTAACCTTTAACCTTTTAAGGCTCATAGAATCCTACTTGACTCAGAGGGTTAACCCTTTTGGGACTAGGGTACTCAGCCCTTGTGGGTAACATCATACCCAAAAGCCCTGCTCGGATTCTTAAGACCCCCCCCCAACTACGTTCCATTACGCGCCCCAAATACCCAGAGACTCCAATATCCCTTAATTAATATTAAGGAATATAGCTTAAATTATAGTAGGATCCTTAATGTGAGTTTAAGGTATATTCCCTAATTAAGGAATATAGCTTAAATTATAGTAGGATCCTTAATATGAATTTAAGGTATGTTCCCTAAAGGAATATTGGAGTCTCTGGGGACCCATTATCCAAGGACCATTGGGCCTCTAGTAGTGGGTAGCATGATGAGGGAGACCCCTTAAAGGGTACCCCTTCTGAACCCTACTTCTGGCTCTCTTATAAGGGGCCTTATTCAGAGGGTCTATATCCCCAAAAGTCCCCCTAATCCTAACTCCCAATGGAATCCTCGCTTTGTCGCCCCGGAAGGTTTGAGCTCAGAAATTCATAGGGTCTAGGGATTTGGGGGTTTAGGGTTATAGGATTTAGGGGTTCGGGGTTTTAGGGATTTAATGTTCAGGTGTTTAGGGCTTTGGGAGTTTAGGGCTTAGATATTACAGTTTGAAGCTTTGGGTTGAGGCTTCATTGCTTAGGCGCTTTGTATTTCGGGTCTGGGATTTTGGATTGAGGCGTCATGCTTTAGGCTTTGGGTTTAGGGTTCTAGGGTCTGGGATTGATGGTTGAGGAATCAGCGTTTAGATGTTGCAGGGTTCAAGGTTTCTGAACCTCGCAGCATTGCTACTGCAATTCCAGGAAGCAGGGTGTTTGAACACTAGAACCCTAGCTTTCCTATAGTAGCTTCCCAGAGACTCCAATATCCCTTACTTAAGGAATATACCTTAAATCATATAAGGGATCCTCGCATAATCTAAGGAATATTCCTTAATTAAGGGATATTGGAGTCTCTGAGTATGAGCTGAACTTTCACAGTATACAACGAATCTACGCGGTCTTCATCACCAGCACCGCCGAAGTGAATCCCAAACCCAAGGTCCAGAATCCTAAGTCCTGAGCGAAAGGAACCCTTAGTGGAATTCTTAAAAATTCGCGAAGCTCCCCATAGAACCACTGAAATGAGCATGAAGTTCCCAAGGCTTCCCGCACATGGTGCAGCTTCCTGCCCTGCCACGCAGCATCCGCCACGGCTTTTGGGTGGGCCTTGAGGGTTGGTTCCCTGGGGGCATCCAGGCGGGCGGGTTTTGGGCTCAGGGTTTACCGCTCCTCCACAGTCCTAACCACAAAACTAGGTATCCCAAAAAAGGGCTAGGGTGCGAGCCTGTAGGTAGATACCTTTTTCAGGAGTTGCATATAAAGCATAATTAGCAGCCCCAAACCCTGGGCCCTTAACACTGAACCCTGAACCCTACTCCATAACCTTTGCAAGTGGGCGCCCCAGGTGGTGCACAGTCAAAGCGCCGGTGAGCCCGAGCCAGAACCGCCGACTCAAAGAAAGAGGCCCGCATGATACTCTAGCGTCCTGTAAATTTAAGGTTTAAGGTTTAGGGTTCCTAGGAATGACAAATTCCCCGCCCCCCCCGGCCTTTTAATAGACCCATTATGGCCCCTACTAGTGGGTAGTTGGAGTATATTAGACGGTAGTTAGGGGGTCTAGGCTATGTTTTATTCTATACAAATACAAAGAAAACTATAAGCCCTTGCCCAAGCCCAAAACCCGGAACCCTAAACTTTTTGAATTCTACAAACCCTGAGCATGTCGCCATGCCATGCAAATCCCAAACCCTGAGCTTCTCGGTATAAGCCCTCTCACAGGCCTTGACCCTAATCCCTGTGAGCCCTGAACCCTGAACCTACCCCTGCCCCAGGCTGTCCTAAACCCTGAACCCTAAACCCTAAACCCTGAACCCTGAACCCTAAACCCTAAACCCTAAACACCTTTACTTTTATAGGCCCTCTCGCAGAGGCTGTTCTGCATCCACCCCCACGGGATCTACACCATCGGCGCCCTGACTCTCCCGGATCAGATGCCAGAGGTCCGCCTTTGCAACTTGGCGCAAGGGTTTGGGACCCAGAGATTCCAATATCCCTTAATATTTAAGGAATAATACCTTAAATCCTATAAGGGATCCTACCATAAATTAAGGAATATTCCTTCATTAAGGGATATTGGGGTCTCTGGTAATGTAAGGTTCACGGTGTGGGGTTTAGGTTTTAGGGCCGTGTGAAGTCAAAGAGTTCAGGATTCATGGTGTAGGGTTGAGGGTGTTGAGCATAGGGCTTTAGGTGCGGAAGTATGAGGAGGGACTGTGCACCTCCGGCAGAACAGGAGCGCAGGTGATGTAAACCACTGGGTTCAGATGTCAGGACGATGGCTTGTTGAAAGATTGTGGGCTTACGGTGTTTGTCGTGGTGAAAGATGAGTTTTTGGCGTTAGCTAAGGACACCTCAACTAGCACCCAAAACCCTCACCACCCTTCCTCTCCTGCTCTCCGACACCGAGCCCCCTCAATCCCAAAGAATCCGAAGCCTGGGACCGATGTTGAGTTTTTTCAGCATGAACCAAGCCTCAGCACTTAGCCCACACCCTAAGGCCTTGAAACCCCCTGAGCTGGGTACGGCCCCCACACAGTAACAGTTGAATACTATTCATAATATAGATATACTAGGACCTTAATAGTAGCCCCATTATAGACTGTTACTGTATGGGGGGGGCAGTACCTAACTCCTGAACTCCAGGGGAAAAAGCAGCAATGCCCTGGCCTAGACAAGGCATGGCTCCCTATCTCTACAACTTCTCGCCCGCGTTCCGGATGGCCGCAGATCTACTTGGGATCAAGGCCTCCCGGCGGCATCTTCCCAAAGGCTCCCTGCACCCATATAGTAGATACTTAGGCCTTAAAGTACCTATATAGGGACCCGTTTAAAGCTTAAGTATCTACTATAAAGGTACATGGAGCCGTTGGGCTTGGTGTCCAATGGTTTGGGTTTAGGGGTTTAGGTTTTAACTTCTAGGGTTTGTGGCTTGCTGTAGATTTCGCCTCCGTTTCAACAACAAGTGCTAGTGTGAGTATAGACTATAGAGACCTTGGGTTGAGATTTACAGGCATTACATCTGAAACCAGGGGTTTCAGTTTTGGGGGTTCAGGGTTCCGAAGATGTGTTGAACCGTTGAGAGTTCAAAGCATGACCCCAAGAGCGAGGATTATCCTCGATTTGACTATCTCCTAGTCCTAAACAGCATTTGCAGTATACCCAAAAAATCTCAAAGCCCTATTCTATTATTGAGGCCCCGATAGGATATCATACCCTGTGAAGCTGAAAAAAGCCTTGTTCGAACCGATTGAGGGCCCTCCAACCCTCAACCCTGAACCTATAAAGGGCCCTAGACGACCCTCTAACCCAAAGGCTCCATGTACCATTATAGTAGATACTTAAGCTTTGAAGGGGGGTCCCTATATAGGTACTTTAAGGCCTAAGTATCTACTATATGGGTACATGCAGCCTTTGGGTAATCATTATAAGGACCCCTATATAATAAGGTACCCCTAATTTTCGGAAACCTTAAACCCTGCTTAAGCCCTTTAAAGGAACCCTTATAAAGGGCCCTACCCAGAGACTCCAATGTCCCTTAGGTAAGGAATGTACCTTAAATCATATAAGGGATCCTACCATAATTGAAGGAATATTCCTTAATTGAGGGATATTGGAGTCTCTGGGTAGACGACCTTCCAAACAGGTGGGTTCCACTGGGCCGCGCGCTCTCCGTCGGCTGATGCGCAAGGGTGGCTTTGGCTTGGCATGTGGGGTTTACGGTGTATAGGAAACTCCGGTAGGATACCCTAGAATTTACCATAGAAGGGTTAGGATAATCATATTCCAGCTTTCTGGCTTCTACCTCAGGGTTGTAGGATCCTTAAAGGGGGTCCTTGAAAGAGGCATTCGAGGGGCCTTAAAGGGGCCGCTCAAGGTTTAGGGTTTTAGGGTGTAGGGTTTGGGATTTACGGTTTGGGGTTCGGGTCTAGGGTTTAGGATTTAAGGTTCAGGGATTGGGCTTCAGAGGTGCTAGGAAGTTTAGGGTTCGCTTTAGGGTTTAGGGTTTAGGATTTTGTCCCGAGTAAGATCACACCACTTTTGTGTCATAGGTGCCAGCAGGACAAACCTCTTCACACAGACGCGATAATTAGTATAGGAGGGGGCTACACTGTCTACTAGTTTGTTCTTAATGGTTCCTTGCATCCGCAATTGAGTGTGGAGCTTTTCGACATTGGCACGGTAACCTTCATGTTGCTTCCAATTCAGCCGATTTCGGGTGCGGGGCTCTGTACGCCTACCTAAACCCTAAACACCCTAAGCTGCCCTAAACCCGAGGCCCGTTTCCTTGATCCTAGAGTCTCGGCTTGATCCTTCCGGGCCCTGGGAATGGACCCAAAAATCCTCATACAGGACCTTCATTACACAGCATATGCCATGCCCTTCTGGAGTACCTGCACTAGCTCCGGTATAGATAGCATTCAATGGTTCCCTTAACCGCATGCTTTAATTGGTTCAGCCGCAACGTTGGTTCCATTGCTGAAGCCCTGGAACATTCTTTGGCAAGCCGACACCACAAGACTCGAAAGCACTTTACAAACCTTAGCAACAACGCACTCTCCCCAGCTAATTTCGGGGCCTTAATAATTTGAACAGGGTTTCGGGGCCCATTATACTATAATTGTAATCAGGAACCCCCCGAAAAGAGTATAGGTAATTATTCAGGCCCCTATAGTAGCGCTTCCTGCGCAAGCATTACTCCCCTAATTCGGGTCGAAGGAGCTCCGCCGCCATCTTTCAGGTTCAACAGTCTTGCACTATGGGAGTTCCGAAAACAGGGGACCCTGATATAGCACCCTAAATAGTAGGATCCTTAGTATTAGGACCCCAAAGGTACCCCAAAATTCTCGGAAACCCCCCATATCCTCGCAGCCCTCATCTCTGCAACCCGAACACCGAGCCCAAGAATTGTTTCTGCCGGCCTCAACCCCCGCGTTAACCCCTTACGAAGTCGCAAAGCCCTGATAGCATGTTATTGTCTTCGTTGCTTTATGTCAGAACTTACTAGTGGTACTAGGTAATTATCAGCATTATTGTTATGATTATTATTGTTGTTAGTATTGTTATTACTGTTGCTGTTATTAATATTGTTAGTATTATTATATGTATATACACATACATATTTGGAGATACACCATATATCTATATATATATATATATATATATATGTACACATACATACATACATACATACATATAGGGAGACAGTGTATAAATTCCTACCCCTAAACCCTAAACCCTAAACACATGTGTGTGTATAGATATGTATATATATATATATATATATATATATATGTATATATATATATATATATATATAAAAAAAAATATATATATATATATATATATATATAGAAATCCTTTGCAGCCTCAAAACCCAGCCGAGGGGAGAGTCCCCTTGCCTTGGTCCCTGGTGGCTTCGAAGAGGCCACGGTGACCTCCCCGGGGACCGAGCGAGTCTTTCTGAAGACCCTCGGGAAGCGGTCTTGGTGGATCTTAGGGTCTTTTGGGTTTAGGGGGTTTGGGGGGAAATTAGGATTTTTGGGTTTAGGGGGTTTTGTGGGATTAAGGGGTTTAGGGTTTAGGGGGCTTAGGGTAAAGTTTGGGGTTGGTGAAGTCAGGGCAGTGTTCGTAAGACATTTTGGTGTGACTTGCTGCTGTGGAAGCCGCAACGCTTGGTTGATCGTTCTGTGAATATCTCTTGCTGTGGTTTGTTTGTCATACAAAGGCGACGGCGACCCTGACGACCAGTACTGCCACTGCGACTGCGACTGCTGCTCTTGCTTAACGACGACGACCATACTTATACCTTCACTTCCATGTTTCTTCTACTTCAACTGACTTCTAGACCCAAAGGCTCCATGTACCCATATAGTAGATACTTAGGCCTTAAAGTACCTAAATAGGGACCCCTTTAAAGCTTAAGTATCTACTATATGTAAAGGTACATGGAGCCTTTGGGAGAATTACTGCAAGGACGGCGACGAAGACGACTGCGATCTGCTACCTATGCTAAGCAACGGTTTGCATGATACGTCTGCTACTCTGATACTCATACAGAGTGTGAGATATGAGGTGGTGTCGTACAGTAAGAGGGCTAGTATCAAATGGGAGAGCAAATTGCCGGATAGGGGTTCGGTCTAAAGGCTAAGAAAGCTGCTTAATGTTTACAGGGAACTCCAGAAAGTTGGAATATGGTTTCATGGTAGGATACCCTATAATTTACCATAGAAAGGTTAGGATAATGATATTCCAACTTTCTGGCTTCTACTGTAATGTTTATGGTTCTTGGAAAATTGGGCCTTGGGTACAAAGGCTCGGCTGGCCTCGCCCTGAAATGCTAAGGACCCGTGCTGGCTTTGTCAAGTATGCGCTGAGGCATGGATACGATGCTCGGCTTGAAAGCCGATCCCGACCGCTCCAAAGTGCGTCCCCAGAGACTCCAATATCCCTTAATTAGGGAATACACCTTAAATCATATAAGGGATCCTACCATACTTTAAGGAATAGTCCCTAATTAAGGGATATTGGAGTCGCTGGGTCTTAGACCAACACCACCATTCGCCGTAGCAAGGATGCCGCTGTCCTCACACGGACATTTCACTTGCGTCTTCGCCAACGGAATGGTGAGGTTGGGCAGTTACTCAGTCTTTCCGTCAACCCTATGCCCGGAACCAGAGCCTGAACCGGAGCAAACGCGCACAAACCGCAAACCTTGACAGTATGCGTCCAGAAATTCTTCATCCCGCCGTGAATCATATACCTGCCAGTGCAATATTTGCAGCTTTAATCCTAGACCAGTCCATGCCACCTCAAAATACACCCAAAGGCTCCATGTACCCATGTAGTAGATACTGTAAAGTACCTATATAGGGACCCCTTTAAAGCTTACTATAAAGGTACATGGAGCCTTTAGGACAGGCCCGAATATATAAACGAAGAACCCAGTCCCAATGCTTGGAAGTGCCGACTCTCAACACAAAGGATCTGGTCCCTTGCTACACAGTCGGCGATTCGGATATGTTTGCGAACCCCCAGGGAGCTTGGAGGCATCTGCATGGGGGTTTGATGCTGTGAGGTTTTAGATTTTGCGTTGTTTGGGGTTTTGAGGGTCCTAAACCCTAAACCCTAAACCCTCTTGTTGCAGTGTCGGAGTCGGGATTAGAAGGCTGAGCTGCTTGCGGTTGAGGTATACTGGGTTAACAGTTTAGAGCTTTGAGGGCTTAGGGTTTAGGTTTTAGAGGGTTTAGGTTTCAGGGTTTGTTTAGAGCTTTGAGGGCTTAGGGTTTAGGTTCTGGAGGGTTTCGGGTTCAGGGTTTAGGCCATATCCCTTCGGGTGCAGGGCTAGGCCGCTGCACCCGAATCTAGGGGCAATACCGGAGAAGGGTGTTGATTTAGGGTTTACGGGTCGGACTCTCATATGCAACTTTGTTGCGTTGTACGGTTTCTGAAGGAGCAGAACTTCAATTAGTGAAGCTCCTTTCTCGTCACAGTCGTGTGCTACTGGAGATTGTGCGTTGCAGCTTAGCGCCTTTCGGGCGAACCGGTTTAGGGTTCAAACTTTGAACCCTAAACCCCGAGGGACTTGCGTCCCATCGCTATGTCCAGCGCCCTGAACAAGCTTACCACACGACTCGTGATGTCTCGGTCCTTCCCATTGCTCAGGAGAGGGTCAGAAATTTCATGCTGTGGCCCAGGCCGACAGCCGGCCGACTTAGTAGGCGCAGTATCTCGAATACGTGACGTGTCCAGGGAGTGGAAGCTGGGGTTGCTCGTTGCGAAGCTGGATGTGAGAGGGGCGTTTGACCGTATCTCCAGGGCTAAGGTCGCAAGCTTCCTCACGTCTAGGCTACAACTTCAAGGTCTGGGACGTGAACTTCGCTACTTGCTATTGCAGCTAATGCCAAACCAGCTACATGGGTGTGTGCCTGGAGGTGGGGAAATCTGCATTGAATGCGACATTGGCATTAAGCAGGGGTCACCCGAGTCCGCTGAGCTCTTTGGGGTGATCATGGAAGAAGTTCTTCAGGACGTTCGTCATGGCATGCAGTGGAGATCTTTCCCGGAACCGCTTGGGGATGTGGGGATCGACATGCTACAATACCAGGACGATGTTTTCCTGTTCGAAACTGCGGTCGATAATCTCTCTCGGAAAATTGGACTGATCGATGCAGCTCTTCAGGCAGTGGGTTTGGAACTCGCTATGGACAAAACTGCAGTTATCGCCTCTGAGCATTACGTGGGGAACCGACTGGTCCGAATTGGGGCTGCCACTGTCGAGGTTTTGCCGGCGTCCTGCACCATTCGCGTCTTGGGGTTAGACTTTTCCTTTGAGGGTTTCTCCAGTCGACAGGCTCGTGACCTAGTGGCCAAGGCGAGGGCAGCCGTTCTCTGGTTGAGTCCTCTTTTACTTGGGTGGCAGGGGCCGTCTTTTGGTCCCCTGACGATTTGGCACTTCTCAACACGGTCCAAACACATATCATCAGAGATGCTTTTCGACTCGGTCGCCTGACGGAGGAATCATGGGTTGATTGGAACACTCGTACCTGTCGCTTCGTTCGCTCCTGGCTAGTGGCGCATGGTTATGACCGCTGGAGTACACGGGTGCGCCGGCTTCAACATAGTCTCGCGGGCCATTGGGCGAGACAAACACAAGACACAGGTTTGGGTGTATTCTGCATTCCAGGAATTGTTTCTCGACTTCTCACGTGGAAAGGGATGACCTGGACATGCTTTTGGCTATATTTTATCGTCAGACTCCGAAGAAAAATCGTCGGGGCTGGCAAAATATCGTCGGGACATCAAAGCAACCCAAAATATAGTCGGGAATGCATTTCTGGCCAAAATATCGTCGGGACTCCGGAAATATCGTAGGGACTTCGGAAATATCGTCGGGACTTCGGAAATATCGTCGGGACTCCGGAAATATAGTCGGGAATCCAGAAATATCGTCGGGATCCTGGAAAATATCGTCGGGACCCTCGGGACCTGCAAAAATATAGTCGGGAATCCAGAAATATCGTCGGGATCCTGGAAAATATCGTCGGGACCCTCGGGAAAAAAATAGTCCGAGCCCCGGAAAACTCGTCGCCCCACCGAGAGCCGCCCACCGAGAGCCGTTTAGGAAGCCCCACCGAGAGCCCACCGAGAGCCGTAGGAAGCCCCACCGAGAGCCGTATAGGAAGCCACCGAGAGCCAAGCGAGCCCCACCGAGAGAATACCGAGAGCCGTAGGAAGCCCCACCGAGAGCCGTAGGAAGCCCCACCGAGAGCCAAGCAAGCCCCACCGAGAGCCGTAGGAAGCTTCACCGAGAGCCGTAGGAAGCCCCACCGAGAGCCAAGCAAGCCCCACCGAGAGCCGTAGGAAGCCCCACCGAGAGCTTGGTCGGTCGGTTGGTCGATTTGATTGTTTTGGCAGTTTTGCTTGGTTGGTTGGCCGATTGTGCACCTTGCATGTTTCACCCTTGTTTCGCCCTTGTTGCTTGCTTGGCTTGGTCGGTTGGTCGGTTGGCCGTTTGTGCACCTTGCTTGTTTCACTCTTGTGTCACCATGGTTGCTTGGCTTGGTCGATTGGTCGATTTGATTGTTTTAGCATGGTTGCTCGCTTGACTTGGTTGGTTGGCCGATTGTGCACCTTGCATGTTTCACCCTTGTTTCGCACTTGTTGCTTGCTTGGCTTGGTCGGTTGGTCGTTTGGTCGATTTGCAGGTAAAAAAATGGTTGCTCGCTTGCCTTGGCTGGTGGGCCGGTTGGGCACCTTGCTTGTTTCTCCTTGGTTGTTTGCTTGGATTGCATGGTTCTGTCACTTGGGTACCTTGGTCGTTTGACCCTTCAGCATGGTTGCTTGCTGCAGCGATTTCAATCACTCAAGGGATCCCTGAATAGATTGACCTGCCACCATGCGAAGAGGCTTTCTGCTCGGTCCGAGTGCCGGCGGATCTGCAGGCGGTCGATCGTCCTCCGACAACAGTCCGAGTGGGGTTCGCTCGAGCTCCGACAGAGGGCCAAACGCCGAATCGTCCGCAGGCGGTCGAACATCCTCGAGGAGCCCTCGTGGGGATCGCTCGAGTGGATCGTCTCAGGTCGGCCGGCCCAGCAAAGAGGAAGGCATATCAGAGGAGTTCAAGGAGCGAGCCAAGCAGCAGCTACGCCGCATGCAAGCACTCGGACTGGATGTGTTCGTTTCGGATTCTGGCGAGATCTTCTCTCAAGAGGACTTGAAGCAGCTTCTTGGAATCAAGTAGGGGAAGTGATTGAATGCTTGAGGGAACGGAAAAACGCGATCGCTTGGGTGCAAGCATGCTTGTCTAAAGACTGATTTCGTGCTTGCTTGCCCGAAGGCACTCATCCCGTTCGAATGCTCCAAGCTGCATTGTCGTAATCGATCTAGAGTCTAGAGTCTGCCTCGGCAGCCTAGATCAAAGAACGCTTTCCTCAAAACATACTTCATCCGATAACTGAACCCTTAAAGACCTTGACGCCCTACAACCCAAAACCTTTAATTCTACCAAGCCACAGCCATTGTTGCCATCGAGAACTTCGGCCCTGAGATCCTTTTCCAGGACTGCATCCGATTCTCGCAATATCTGTCTTGAATCTCTTGCTGTCTCGCAGGACCTTTGGATGATTGGTGATTGGATTTGGATGATTGGTGGCTGGACTCCTGAGGACTGCATGCCGGTTCACGTTCGTCTGGAAAAGCTTCCACAGGCGTTGTAGCCTCTGAGCCCGTCGATTCTGACACCCTTTCTTGCAATCCAGTTTGCTTTTTGGAACCACCTCATTGCGCAGCTTTTTTCAGCTCGATCGATGACTGCATGTGATGGTCACATAGGTCACATGGAGAAACACATAACATAATTTTGATCGCGATGCCGCTGCCGCCGCCACCTCTGCCATTTATGGTCCGCGCTTTGCCGAACCCAACGACGCCGCTCCCTCCTGAGACTCTGTCTGTCTCTCTCTCTCTCTCTCTCTCTCTCTCTCTCTCTCTCTTGCTTTGCTCGGGGTCTGAGGCGGGTGCAGTCCACTCTCTCTCTCTCTCTCTCTCTCTCTCTCTCTCTCTCTCTCTCTCTCTCTCTATCTCTCTCTCTTGGTTTCTCTCTCTCGAGGCCGTTGCCGGACCACTTAGCGTTCCCACCGCGGCAGCAGCCGTTAATTATCGGCACCACGCACAACCAGCCGGCCATGCATCTCGGCTTTATTCAGGGTTCATGCTTTATTCCCTCGTGCAGCTAGTCGCTTGCTCTCTCACTCACTCACTCACTCATTGAGGCTTTGCAACCCCAGATGGTTGAACCCTGCAGTTACTCCTTCCCTGCGACTCGGCTGGAACATCAGTAGCCTCATGCCCTTATAAGGTAAAAAGAAAAGGGAAACCCAGCATGAATCATCCTAAATCCATGTTCCAAGGCAAAGGGACCGCACGCCGCTGTTGAACTTAAGCATGATGCAGATGCCCACGACGCGCCCCGGCAAGTTTAGGGTTTAGGCTTTAGGGTTCAGGGTTTAGGTCTTGCGAGCACTAATCAAGCCTGTGGAAAAAGGTCTTAGGAATGGGCTTCAGGTTTATAGGGTGTGTTTTTGGCACGCCCAGGCAGGGGCTCTACTTCAACGTCAACACGACGCCTTCATTGTAGCTCGGCAACATTCCGCAACCCCTTAAGCCTAGCTTAAACCCTAAACGGAACCCCTAGGCTGCTCCGCGGGCCTCCCATGGGCCGATTCGGCATGCAGCTGCCGCTGAGCCCGGCACGCGTGCACACGCAACTGGGCTAATCCTCTCTCTCTCTCTCTCTCTCTATCTCTCTCTCTCTCTCTCTCTCTCTCTCTCTCTCTCTCTCTCTCTCTCTTTCTGATTGTTCGCTTGGTCGGCCGGTCGTTGTGCTTGGTCTGTTGTGCTTGAAGGCTTGCAGTGCTTGTTGGCTTGGTCGGTCGGTCGGTCGGTTGTGCTTAATTGGTCTTCACGGACAGGTCATCGCTGCCTTCCTCTGCCGCGGAGCCCGGGCCTGGGTCTCCTTTCAATCCTCCTTGGGCAGACGAAGAAGTACAGATGAGCGAGGGTGAAAGCTTACCTCCTTACGAGGAGGTAACCAGTTGGCTGCACCCGCCGAGAAAGTACCGTAAAAGGTGCGCGGCATGCTGCTGCGACGATAGTGATGATGATGACTGAATCTGAAGAGTCAACCATCCTTTTTGTATTGTAGAAAAATAGACACAAAACCCTAGCTATACCTGTATGGTGGGACATCATCTTCGTTGCAGACGCGGGCAATCTTCTGCGATCAGGCTTGGCAAAAGGGGCTTGCTTATGCGTTGCATCGCTTTGCATAAGCTGCTGGAACTTGCATTTTGGCACTGTCTCTCGATCGTTTTTTCCTGCAGGACCTGCGGACACCCGGAGCTGGAGGCCAGTTCTGAAGCATTTTGGCAATCTGTGTCGAGTCCTGCATGGGCTGCATGGGCGGTTCCTGCTTGTTCCTCTGATGCTCCGCTTGCAAGCTTCCTGCTCGAAGGATCGATTCTTAAGTCGCTGCAAGAAGCAAAGCTACAGAAAGTGGACCGTGTGTTTCCCAACTCCCAACAATTGCCCGGGGATCTCATAATAAGCCACGCCATGGCAGTGTGCAACAAACTCCTCGCGTGGAAGGTGGATGGGTCCATTGGACTGCACTTTTCCTGTGATGAGGGTTTGGTATTCAAAGCCGGCTGGTATCACCGCGACTGGTGTCCGACACTTGGGTCGATCCAGGAGGAAGAGATTGCTGGTGTGTCATCTTTCGCCTGCTTTGAACTTCGCACCACGAAGCTTCACTTGGACACGCCCGTGTCAGTGAGGCATGCCAGGTATATACACAAAAGGCAGATGCTGCGGGACCAAGATGTCGATGTCAGCTGGAAGAAGATTCGAAGGACCGACATTGAAGTGCCGATGTTCCGGGGCCACATGGATCTGCAAATCCGAAGCTGATTGAGGCGTCGATGTTCCGGCCCCATGCTTTGACCTTCAGGTCAAAGCGTCGAAATTGGAACACGTTTCGATGGGAATGTGTTCTCTGTACAGTTCCCTGCAATAGTCAGGAGCAATACTCAGAACAGATGTGTGTCCTAGCACAAAGATTGTGCCAGAGTTCATAAGCATAATTAACCCTTGAACGCCAATTTGCCCCTGCCAGGGCTTTGATCTCGTCGACAGCTTGTGTGGAGCGTGGCCATGGGCAAACGCAAGACACTGGCAGGCGGGGATTGTTGCCGCAACACGGCTGTTTGGGTCTGCATGTGACTGCCGCTATACCATCTTTGCAATGCACTTTGCCATATCTGGCCCTATAGCTGATTGCCTTCGTGGCATATAGGGTGCATGCTTGATCATGTCGTGTGCGCATCCTATCCAAATCGGCCCTGGAACTCCAGGGCGGATAAAACAATACCCAATAGCTAGGCAGAGCCGTTGTAAACCAGTATCCAAACTACAAGCCTTCATGTGTATGCACGCGGGCTTTGCCCTAGGCAAGTCTGGGCACGTGTCCGGATTTTGCGCCATGCCTCGCATCAAAGATTTGGTTTTGGAAAAGGAGCAGGTGATGGAGTTGCTCGAGGATGGGATCCATGCATTCGTCCATGCTTCCGCTGGAAATAGAATTGTTCATACTTCCCACGCATTATCCTGTAGCTACCTGTGTAGGAGGTATCCTGTCCTTTCGACACCACGGATCTCCTCCGCGGAGATCCGGCTCAGCTGTTTCATCGAGCCGGCAACGCTGCAAAAATCACGCGGGAGATGCAAGTGGAATCTAAGAGGCACTTGAGTCTCACGGAGGGGGTGCTTGCTTGAGGTAGGTAGCTAGAGCTTGTTGTCGGTTGGCCAGTTGTGCTTGCTTGAGGTAGGTCGGTTGTGCTTGCATGGAGGTAGGTAGCTAGAGCTTGTTGTCGGTTGGCCAGTTGTGCTTGCTTGAGGTAGGCTTGGGATACCGCACCCAGCTGCAAGGAGTCGTACTGGATTCTGATGCCACTGATCCGAAAATACCCGGCGGCGACCTGGTCTGTGGAGACGCGGTCTGTCTTCAAAGAGCCATGAATGTCTGCTGTCGCGGGTCTGCTGTGACCATGCACTGCCCGCTGTGTCTTCATTCATGTGAGGTTGCAGTCGATCCTGGAAGAAGTGTTCAAAAGGGATGGCCCGAAGCACGTGGAATTGAATCAGAAAATGATGGAGGTGCTCGCCTTCGACGTTAAAGCTCTCTTTGCCGAACTGAGGAAGACTCGCCGGGTCTGGAAGTACGAAGCTAAGAGGCAATCAAAGGAATGGCCGGCTTCTGCGATGTCCGTAAATCCGAAGCTCTTCGAGATGATCGCCGCCATGCGGACGCAGGAATCCAAGGAAAACTTGGAAGACGACGACGACGAGTTGCTCTTCTTCAAAGAGGATGGATCAGTGGAATGCAGGGATCCAAAATCGCCCCCGGACGATTTCTTACTCTTCTTCAACGAAGATGGATCTACGGTGCGCCGGGAGCTTTTCAAAAACGAGACTCTCAGTTGCAAGCTGAACTCATAATGGCTACGTTGCCTTTGTTGACTGTCACTTCGTGTGTCTGTCCACTCGGGTCACTGCAGGCCAAGTGCTGACCCCGAAAAGGCATCCTCGTCGTCAGCGCAACCCAGGCCTCTAGTGCATACAGGTGATTTCGATGAACATGGCGGCAGTCATTTGGCATCTTCAATTAACCGTATATACCTCAGGAACCCTGAATCCCTAAAACCTCGAGACGACCCTAAACCCTAAATAACCCAGCTTCCGAAGGCCGGAGATCATGCAGCCGTCCACGGCATCATCGTCACAGAGCAGGCACATAGCAGGTTTGACAAGTTGGACTTGGCATGGGTTGTGCTCCGGGCAGGTCCGCCGTGCCGGGGGAGATCACGGTGCAATCCCTTAGGCAGGCATGGAATCCGACCGTGTGGCTTCTTATGTTGAGTGCCTTGTGCAGGAACAATATCCTCTCGTCGCTATCGGGCAAAACACTGGAAATTCTTGAAAGTGAGGATGAGGATGCTCCTGTTTCTCTGCTGCTTCTGGCTATAACATCCTGTTTCCTTGGATGCCTCGATCGCATGTCAGGCTAGCAGTGCTGATGCCCGCGGACCTGCTACGAAACGCAAGTCTGACGTGTCCGGTGAAGTCTCCTACACCCCAGAGCCTGAGTACTTGGAGGCACTTCAGCCGCATCATACATTTTCCTCTATACTTTCTTGAAATGCCTGCATGCTGCCAGGAGATGCGCCAGGGCATGGATGCAGAAGCCCCCGAACCCGTGCTTCCGCTTAACCAGCGACGGCTAGCCGCACGCAAGAAGGCGGCGGCCAAAAAGGCGGCTTCCAGGCCGACTGCGGATGACGGCCCGCATTACCTGATAAAGCCTCACAAGAGACATGGCAAAACTATGTTTGCGTTGGTGAAGAGGGTCAAAGACTCGGAGAACAAGTCGATCGACAAGCAGCTGGTGCAGTGCCGCGACAGGGATGTTGTGGAGGTCGCCATGGGTCAGCTGCGGAAGAAAGAAATCACGGAGGAGGAGGCCGTCCAGACTGTGAACAAGCACAAGCTTGAAGCTCCCTGAGCCGGCCCTGGAATCCAGGGCCGGCTCCTTGTATTATTATCATGGATGGAAACAGCTCCCGGACGGGAACCGCTGTGTATTATGATGGGTGGAAACTGCTAAGCTCGGCCCCTTTTCAGGGAAGCCGACGTGCCTCATGAGCCCGGCCCCTTTTCAGGGAAGCCGACGTAAAGCATGAGAAAAGGCACATTGCATGTGAACCAAATAAATCTGCAGGCATGCTTCCACTCCATGCTTTCCATGTGCGAGACAGGACAAACTTCGTTGCTGTTTTGTAGGCCGTGCCCTCGATGATGATTTGGAGCAGCGGCTGGGATGCCGAAGACAATCCGCTCTGTGCCCCGGGCTATGCCATGCTTCATGTTTCTTGATTCACATATAATACTTGCTGAACTCTCCATCATCGCAGTGGATCAAAGGCTTAATTAGAATCATGTCCCAAAGAATCACAGCCTCCAAGGAAACTGTGCACATGCATGACCATTATGCCAACCCGCCAAAAGATGTTTAGATAGAAGCATGTGTTCAAGATCATTGTCGTGGACTGATGAGTTGTTTTCACTTTGCACCGATCACAGCTGCCTTGATGGCTGGCCCTGCTGAGCTCAACTATACACCTGATCTTGTGGCCGTGGAACATTTTATGAAACGCTTGGATGTGGCACGACTGAGAGAGCTCCATGGTCTGGTGTCCTTGGGAGTTCCTTGGGCTTCGCGGATGCACAAAAAACGCCTCTTCTCTCCGATTCTTCTCTCCTCTTTCTGCTCCGGCCTCTCCACAGATTTCATCCAGGTTTTGGTTGAGATGGTAATGATGTGCTTCGTGGTCCAGCTGGAAGGCTGCCTATATCTTTGCGAGGCTTATAACCCTGGAATGCCAATGTGTCTGTCAATCTTTTTTTCACATATGCAACTTTTCCCGCTACCTGATGTTGCAGGACTTGCCCACCGGGCATCTGCAAATGACGGAGTTCTTTGCAGGAGTTGCTGTGCTCGCTGGGGCATGGAGACGGGAAGGCTACAATGCCAAAGCCATTGATGTTGAACGATTCTCGGGTTGCACGACTTCCTCTGCATAGCCATGTATAATTGCATGTCCTGTGTAATGCCGCTCCTAAGGCTCCTTGATGCACGACCTTCTCTCGCCTCCAGGCGTGGTGCTCGCCTTCATGACAGTGCTGCTCATGGAACCAGGATCCTTGGTGCATTGTGGCACTGTCTGCACGTCCTTCTGCTGGCCGAATTCCGGAACTCATCGCCGCAGCGCCTTTTTCCCACAAGGAAATTCTCAATATCCCTATGTTCAACAGGGGTCTGCCTTGGCCAGCATCACAGCGGCCATCCTTTTGCTGCACTGGGCCCGGGGAGGAGTCTTCTCGCTGGAGAATCCTTTCAACTCCAAGCTGGAGGTTCACTGGGACCTTCAATATCTCATGAAGTGGTTCATTGCCAGGGAGCAAGAAGGCCATGTCAAAGCTCAACTTCTCAGGCATAGCGTTTCCTTGGCAACCTTTGCGGCTCACAGTTTGAAACCAATTTGGATTTACTCGAACGAAGACATGTCCGATGCCTTCGAGACTTCCAGTGCTCCCGGCTCCGAAGCTCGCTCCTGCAACAAGTACGGTCCTGTCATGCAAAAGCTGCTTGTCCTGAGCTGTGCAAGTATCGAACCACCATACACTACTTCCAGGATTCCAGTAAAGCTGGCTTCCCACTTTGAATGCAGTTGATTCTATCTTCTCCTGCACCTAGGTACGTGAACTCCCAAGGCATCCGCAAAACATGTGGGGGGCCTGGTCTCAAGGCTTCGCAAGCTTACCCGGAAAGGCTGCCTCTTCGAGAGTTGCATGCGTGTTTCGTGATGCAAAAGGGCCGCACTTTAGACATGCTCAAGTCCCTGTCAGGTTTGGTACAACCATATGCGAATGGTGGCTGCGGAATCGCAAGCAGCTTCGGTCAGATGGGACCCGTACGCCTTGTTTCATGCATGTGGTCTTCACTTTTTTGGTCATGCATGTGATACACGCAGGATGGAACGCAAAATGAGGGGTCTCCGGGCCAGTGGAGACAAATCCATGGCGGATCTTCATGCCGCTCAGTGGAGCCACATGACCTCTCTGCAATGTTTACTTAGTGAAAAAAAATCCTAGGCATCGCTGCTGGACTACGCCCGGGCCAACGATCGCGATTTCATGGGAATTGGTTCCACTCTGTGCTGGCTGAGAAAGGGTCTTTGGAAGCGACAGTGATCCAGGCACTCAGGATGCTAAAGGAGAAAACCAATTACCGCATTGCTCCGTTGCTGTCTTGCGCAGTTGTCGTCGGTTGGTCCGCTGTGCTTGTCGATAACCCTAAACCTCCCAATCTACTGCATGGCCTCGGGTGGAGTTGCTCCCTTGGCTATTGGTGGAGGTGCTCCCCCTGTATCCATCGTCCATCTATATATATATATATACATGAACCCAACCAAACAGTCAGCTCCCCTATAATTAATTGCCCAATAGGAAAACTGTCCTGGAATCCAGGACTCAAATTTCTATAGTGTAAACTGTCCTGGAATCCAGGACCAAACTCCTAGGTACAACAACCCGACCCGACCTTGTCAGGATGTCTAATACCTGGAACCTCCTGCGGCAGAAATTTTCGCCGCAATGCATTGCGGCGTTTATTTTTACCTCATTTGCTTTTTTCTGCCGCAAGCGATTGGGAAACGCCGAAAGATTTTTCGAGGAGAAGCCCAAAAAGAAGAAACGCCGCAGCAAAAGAAGAAACGCCGTAACTTATGCGTCTTCGCCCAAACTTGTGGATGAAATTGTAGCAACTACCACACTTCGAAGTCGTCATCATCATCATCATCATCTGTGTATTCTTGGTCTTCATCAGTCTGCATCCCCATCAACTTCAACATCTCACATTTGACAACACTAAAACCATGGTGGTATCACGATCACCACTGCTATGTGCATCTTCGTCTTTGTCTTCATCAGATTCACCAGCATCAACACCAATGACCAGTATCTTCCAAAAAACGTATCATCATCCTCACCCACATCGAAGGATCCAGAAGCTGTCGTGTCCAGCGGGCTTTTTGTTGCAGGCGGGGAGTAGCACAGCAGAACGCTCGAAAGTTTAGCCACAAACTTCCAAAGTTTCAGGGACTATAGTTGCAAAAACATACGAAGTCCGTTGCTGCTAGCAGCCCCAAACACAAGCCTAAAGGAAGACCAACAAGAACAAGCGGCCAATAGCCGCTCCTTCCCGGCGAATGGGTCAGCATATACTGCATCAGGCTCTACTGACTCTACTGTTCGGTTCGATTAGGTAGAAGCGGACATGTGTAATCTGCGGAAATTCCCGATATGCCCGCAGTATAACGAATCATAAAAAAACATAATCTTCGATTTGACTGCGGCGGCTCTCCGCGAAAAATATATCTTCTCTTATTGTGCTCAGCAAATGGTTGTGAATTGCAACTGCGCGGTTTTCCCAGGCATGTATGTTTGATTTCGAGGCTGTTTCTGATTTCAACATGTGGAATTTCGGACGCCTTATAAAGGCCACGGCATGGTATAGATTTGGTTTCTGTGTCGCATGGCGCTACAAGCCGAGGTTAGCGTGTCTTATCGCGTAAATTCTGCAATATGTGGAAACTGAAAGGCATGTCATCTACGGAGTCTAACCCAGTCCCAAAGTAGTGGATTTCAACACGCTTAACCAAGTTTCCTCAACGACCGGCGCGGTAGGACGTAATGCAGTTTGTTGGTTCGACTCACCGTGGCTGGAGCACGCCTGAACGACGCGTGTGCTTGTTAAAAACGACGTGGTCCGGACATACTGAAGCATAGAATCAGACCTGCCTTCAGAAAAGAACACGAGGGAAGGGCGCAGCGGACCTGAAACTAAAAGAGCGTCATACAATACAGAAGGAACAACATTTAAACTGCGGCTTCTGCTTTCCTGGTGACGCAGTGGCCTGTATTTGGGGCACAATGCGGACGTCGCGAACATCTCTCTGTTTTCTTCAAGTTTCCAAACAAGGGGTTCGTCTACGTAGTTTCGGGTCCAAGGTTCCGTGTTTAAGGCTTCTGCAGTTTAGGATTGAAGCTGCTAAGGTTTAGGATGCTGGGCATGCCTCCGCATGAGAGTTGGGTACGAACTTGGCCCGTTATTTGTCAAGCGTTTGGCGTACACTAGGAAATGCACGAAGTAGGAAGACTTGCGGTTATTATCAACAAATCTTGTCGTCTGAGCAGACATATTATCTACATCTGCACTTCGCAGTTCAATTTGCGAGCACGACATGGTAAACCCACGACAGATGCTAGCACTGTGCTAAACTTTCGGTGCCCAGCACAAGACTATCCCGATGCTGCATGATGCTGCATGGCTTTCAAATCCGGATGCATGGACGAAATTGCAACAAGAAGCTTCTGAAACCCATCGGCGCACTTGTTACCGGAAGGGTGTCCGCATCTTTCCGCCGCAATGTCGGGAGTTTCCGCCGCAATGTCGGGAGTTTCCGCCGCAATGACGGGAGTTTCCGCCGCAATTTTGGGGCACAAAAACCATCATAAATCGCATCCAAAAGTGTTTTGGAGTCACAATTCTCGCTCACCCAGTGTTCTGGCGACAACACCGGCCCAAAACGAACATGCTGTGCTCTCAATTCCAACATCCTTCAGACTTGCTTTGGCAAAGGTCGTCTGCGAAATGATGTGGGGGGGATGCAAGTCTCAACAGAGCTCCTCGTTGCATTTCGCACGCTCGCACCAAAAACCTGTTGGGACTGAGAACAGACCGTGCTCGTCCTTGGCCAGTGCTGTTGCTAGTAGTAACGAGGAGTGAAGCTTGATTCTCAAACAAAGTCTAGATGTGTTCTTGCGGGTTTTGTGCATCCTGGAATTGCGGCGGAAAACCCCGTCATTGCGGCAGAAACTCCCGACATTGCGGCGGAAAGACGCGGACACCCTTCCACTAACACGTGCACAATTGACCCACCTGCACAAGCATTTTTTGCAATTTCGTCCACCCATCCGGGCTCGAGGGTGTGTTCATGATGCAACACCTGGATAGTCGAGTGCTGCGCATTGGAATTTTGTGCCAGGAGGCTAGCACGTCGCTGCTGATTAACTGGCTGGTTCATGAGTGCATGAATGTGTTTCTGCATGTTGGCTTCCATGGAGTCGAGGAACCGCTTGCAGCTCCAAGTTCCCTCATTAAAACCTGGTTTGAACTCCAAAAAAGAGATAAATGTAAACCAGCACAAGCTCCAAACCCAACCTGAAGCGGGAATCACGCCCCCGACCCTAAACACCACCAGTTAAATCCTATACTGGAGAAACTCGAAAATACAGACTTTCTACCCGAAGCTGGTTATTAAGTGTGCCTCCGGAGGAAATGAAGTTGTTCGCAAAGCAGCACAACAATGTCCGTCCCAAATAATTGCCGCAAAGAAAACCCATCATGTCCCTCGGACCGGCTGTTGTTGCAGCTTTAGATAGTTATTTCGTCTTTATCACGGTCTTTTTTCCGGGGCAAGTGTTTAGCAAATAGGTCCTGCTGAGACCCGTACTTCCGTATCTTGTCTTCAAGCCAGATCTGGAGCTGCACGTCGGCATGTCTGTACTACGCCTGTTGTTGGAACCACAGGGTGAGCTCGAGCCACACTACGTCTGCATTATCTGATGAGCGTGCAATTAAGCACCTTAGCCCGAGGTTAGGTTCATCCCTCATCGCCGTTCTGCTTACCAAAAACGGCCCACTTAAAGTTCTCTTGTTTTCAACTTTTGAAATTCTCGCATCACATACATGTTGTTTCCACTTTTTTGCACTTCCGCAATCAACTCGGGGGTGTGGGCTTGGGCTGCACCGAAAGGTTTGTAAAATTGACGCCATGTAAGACAGAAGCCAAATCCATCCCGGTCCTTAGACATCCTACATGCTGAAACAACCACGAAATCAACCACACCGTGCTTCGTAACACCCTATCGTTGCAACGAAGCACGAACAGCATCCACATGGTTTTCAACGAAAATCGTCGCAAGGATATAAGGAACGTAAACATGAGATAATTGCACTCTTGCACCCGAAAGCAAGTTATAGGCGCAAGTTACAAACTTGGTGTTTCAGTCTGCTTTGAACATACCTCGGTTCATGCAGTTTTCATGTCCTTATACAGTCTAAATCGGCCGGCCAGCACCATGTCACTGCAGGAACGTTCGACCATAAGAACATGGAGCTGCGAGCTGGCAGCACAACCCAAATTCGTTCGTGAAAAACAAAAACGCCGCCGAAATTACAATTCTGCCGCAACCGGTGTGCTGTATACTGCTGGATTTAGGTTTCCGCCGCCAGACATGTCTTTCCGCCTCCGATTGGGTTTCGGCGCCGCAACCCTATTGCGGCGGAAATTTCTGCCGCAACGGAGTTTCCAGGTATGTGACATATGTAGGTCATGCCGGCCGGAAGACACCCTTCACTGACACGGGACCACCCCGTGACCAACCCGGAGCACCCGTGACCAACCCGTGACCGCCCGTGACCTGGAAATATCGTCAGACCCGTGACCTCGACTAAATACATATAGCGCCAGGAGGACAGTACCCGTGACCAACCCGTGACCACCCGTGACCGGCCGTGACCGGCCGTGGCTGAGGACGGACCACCACCCGCGACCTCATACCAATTATGGCCGCCGCCACCGCCACCTCCCACCGAGAGCCGTATAGGAAGCCCCACCGAGAGCCAAACAAGCCCCACCGAGAGCCAAGCAAGCCCCACCGAGAGCCGTGTAGGAAGCCCCACCGAGAGCCAAGCCCCACCGAGAGCCGTATAGGAAGCCCCACCGCCACCTCAATGCCACCATGGCACCGACATGAATCCGATGCATATGCAACGATTGCACTCTGAACTGTTGCAGCAAAGGCTTAAGTGTAGCCCTGCACTGCCACGTGCCTCTTTCTAGAGCTGTCATGGCAGATGTGAAGATTGAACTCTTGGAAGGCTTGCTCCGTGAGGACAAAGGAGCAACAAATCCGCGGCAGTTCGGACGCACGCTGGCTTCGGCATGCACCGCCGGACTGGCTGATGGCAATGTGGCGCCGGGTGAAGCTGGCCGGCTTCCGGAAACTCAGCTTCAGGACACTCAGTTGACTCTGGGAACCTGCGGTTCCGACTTTCCCAGCGACGATGACTTGATCAAGGCCTTACGCTTATTCGCCAGATTCGTGAATAAGATATGCACATCTGTTAGAACCCATGCATCCTGTCCACTTTGGGGTCTGCCCAAAGGCCTTGGAAGCAGAGATCGACCAGCTGACTAATCAGGACCTGCACTCTCTCATCTCATGTAGATAGTTTCCTGGATGCACTGTCAAATTAGATCCCAGGAAATGACCGGGGAGGTGCCCTTGCTGCTGGAAGAGCTGGAAGCCCAGAAGAAGGGCTTGCAGTCGAAAGAATGCGAGGCCAGAAAAGTTGAAGATAACCTCCATGTGCATGTTGTTCAATGTGTCTCCGCCTGATCAACCTGCAGGTGCCTGTGTCAGAGGCCGAGACACTGAACCCGGATGACTTCAAGGAGGCAGTCTATCAGGGGTTGGAAGAAGCAGTTAGAAGTTGGCGATCGCAAGAAGAGCTCGCAAGAGCAAAGGCCGAGCCAACAAAGCAGGCCGTCGTCCTGCTTCCAAGTCAGGATGCTTGCTGTTTGTGTGCATGCTGCTCCGCTTCGTTGTGCTCTCGACGCAGGCCCAGCTTCAAGAAGAACAAACGAACAAGCTGGAGCAGCAGAAGAGGGAGGAGCTCGTGCCTGTCCGCCCAATTCACGTATGTGCCTGTGTTGTTGCCTCTGTGCCCAGACCGAATTGAAACATGAGCTTGCAAAAACGAAGGCCGAGGAGGAAAAGAAACTTCAAGAACAGATGGCTGCGGAAAGGAAACACGAGGAGGATGAGAAGAGGAAGGAGGTGCACAACAAGAAATAAGTAATGTACTCGGGACTGCCTTTCAGAATAGAGTATGTGCTCATCGATGTTATCACACCCGTGTCCAGGCCGAGCTGAAAGAGAAGCTTGCACGAACCAAGGCCGAGGAAGAAAAGAAGCTTCAAGAGGAGATGGCTGCGGAAAGGAAACACGAGGAGGATGAGAAGAGAAAGGAGGTGCACAACAAGAAAATATAAGTAATGTACTCGGGACTGCCTTTCAGAATAGAGTATGTGCGCTCATCGATGTTATCACACCCGTGTCCAGGCCGAGCTGAAAGAACAGCGTGCAAGAGCCATGGCTGAGGAGGAGAAGAAGCTTCAGGAGATGGCCGAGGAAAGGAACCGTCTGCAGGAGGAGAAGAGGAAGGAGGCGCAAATCAGGAAAAGTGGACAGCAATGCACGATACAGTATGTGCTGATCAATCTTGTCGCACCCATGTGCAGGTCGAGCTGAAAGAACAGCTTGCAAGAGCCAAGGCCGAGGAGGAGAAGAAGCTTCAGGAGATGGCCGAGGAAAGGAAGGAGGTCCCGAAACCAAAAACATCAATATGTCGATGTACTGAACAGTCCAAATCACAGCAGAGGCCTCGGTAGTTTACACATGTCCAGGCACAGCTGAAAGAGAAGCTTCTACAGGAGATTGCTGCAGAAAGGAAACGCCAGGAGGAGGAGGAGGAGAAGAGGAAGGAGGTGCGAATCACGAAAACCTGTAATAATGTATTTAATTGGGACTGCACTTCACAGTAGCGTATGTGCTGATCGGTGTTGTCGCACCCGTGTCCAGGCCGAGCTCAAAGAGCAGCGTGCAAGAGCCATGGCCGAGGAGGAGAAGAAACTTCAGGAGGCGGCCGCGGAAAGGAACCGCCTGGAGGAGGAGAAGAGGAAGGAGGTGCCGAAACCGAAGATATCAATATGTCGATGTACTGAACAGTCCAAATCACAGCAGCTAGAGGCCTCGGTAGTTTACACATGTCCAGGCGCAGCTGAAAGAGAAGCTTCTACAGGAGATTGCTGCGGAAAGGAAACGCCAGGAGGAGGAGGAGAAGAGAAAGGAGGTGCAAAGCAAGAAAATCTATAATGTACTCGGGACTGCAACAGTATGTGCTGATCGATGTTGTCGCACCCATGTCCACCAGGCCGAGCTCAAAGAACAGCTCGCAAGAGCCAAGGCCGAGGAGGAGAAGACAAAGCAGGTCCTCTTCTTGTTTCCAAATTAACTACGTTTCTATATGCAGGCTATTCAGCTTGTCCAGGTGTCGGTGGTTTCGTCGGGGGTGCTTGTTAGACCTTCTTTGCTGTCGGTTGGTTGGCTGTGCTTGGCGATAGCCCCAAACCTTGCTTCAGCTCTGGAACCAATCCATTGGCCTCGGCTGGACTAGCTTTGCCTGCAATTCTCCACGCAGGCCGAGCTTCAAGAGCGGATTGCAGCGGAAAGGAAATGTGAGGAGGAGGAGAAGAGGAAGGAGGTGCCGAGACGAGTTTAATTTGTAGCTATACAGTCGCAGCCATGTCCTTCTCCACACATTCCCAGGTCGAGCTTCCTCAACAGACCAAGAGTTTTCGTCCGTTGCGGTTGTGCCTAGAAGCACACTATATAAAACCAGGCTGAGAACACCAATGCGGCGGGCAATCCCCTTAAGGGCTGGACAGATCACGAGGCCGAACCTCTTCCTTCTATCATGTTTGCAGTGTTGGAGATCAACTCCGTACTGCCACGCAGGTCCAAGAATTCAAAGCGGAGAAAAGAAAGAAGCTTTTGGCAATGCTTGAGCAAGCCAAGAAGAGAAAGGCCGAGCAGCGGCCCGAGGACGGCCTTCCTGAAACTTCCCTGCCAGCACGTACGGAACCTTTCAACGCCGGCCACCCGAAGCCACAAGGGACAGTTCCCCAGCCCGCGGCCCCGAATCCGGGAGCCGCTGACCAAAAAGGCAGCGAGATTAGGATGCTTGAGCCCACGGCCCCGAATCCGGGAGCCGCTGAGCAAAAAAGCAGCGAGATTAGGATGCTTGAAGAGCAACTCCAGGCTCTGAAAGCTGGCAAAGAGAAGTCCATCTTGGACTCAGTTGCCAGGCAATCCATGGACAAGGCCGACAAGGCCTTGGAAGAGCTCGGCTGGAAGGTGCATGCCGAAAAGGAGAAGCCGCCCACGCAGGTGTCAACAGTGCCGGCCAAAGCCAACGGTGAACAGCTGTCCCGCCGCAAAAGTGCAACAGCAGGTTGCAGAGTCGATGGAGCACGATTCTGGCTCTGGCTACACCCGCCGTGCAGCTGCTAACCTCCTGAAGAGACTCTCGAACAACCCGGCTCGGCTGCTGTCCTTGCCGCCAGCTCTGACTGCTGCCGTGCAAGACGACGATCAGAAGTCGGCCTTGATCGACGCCTTGGTGCAATCAGCCGGCTCCCTCGAGCAGGTGGCCGCCCACTACCATATCGAGAGTGTGCAGGAGAAGGCCCGCAAAGAGAGAGCCAAACTGACGCCTCTTACGGCCATCCAGCTGGAGAAGATGTACGGCTCGGACGCTCCAAGAGTCATGCGGGAAAAGCAGGAGCAGGGCTTGGTTCAAGACGATCCGAACCTCACGGGTGCCAAGCTGTATCTGCACTCTTTGTCGACGAGGACGGTCCAAGGGCCTCGTGTATGTGCATCTTTTTTTGCTTTTCTGTCCCAATATTGTAAAATCCAGCCAGGGAAGTCGAGACGAACTCCCTGGACCGTGCCACTGCTGCATTTGTGTACGTGGAAGTGTCATGCTTGCACTCATGTGGTAGAACTCGTTATAAAAATGGCGGTCAGACAACTTCCTCGGGCGGTGCTTTGGACACAGCGGATCCAACAGCTCGAGAGTATCTGGCAAATGTGCAGCACCTTCTCTTCTAAATTAGTCAACTCCACATCTTTGTAATGTGTCTGCAACAAGTTCC
Organism: Symbiodinium sp. CCMP2592; assembly: GCA_905221615.1. Classification (NCBI taxonomy): domain Eukaryota; class Dinophyceae; order Suessiales; family Symbiodiniaceae; genus Symbiodinium; species Symbiodinium sp. CCMP2592. The sequence goes on along the minus strand of CAJNDT010003001.1, from coordinate 220,947 downwards.
TTATTATAATGCTCTCCTCGCAAGGTCAGCCCTGGCAAAGAGTGGCCAAGCAAGGCCATCGATCGGCAGTGGCTCTGCCCCATCGACGCCGGCCAGAACTCCGCCTGGAACTCCGGCTTCGAATCCTACTCCGTCACCGAGTGACGAGGGCAAAGCACCCAAACCTGGAAAAGGGAAACCGCAGCGAATGGAGCCCCTGACAACCCATGAGAAAGCTGCAGACCTCCGCAACAAGGTCATGGCCAAGGTGACTGAGACACACAAGATGATTACTCAGCTCAAGGGCAACGTCTACGCTGCGAAATGTTTGGAGGAGCTGACGGCTTATGAGCAGAAGTTCCAGCCCCCTTGTTTGCAGCCAAATCGACAATGCAAACTGACATCTCCCATGACTTGAATTCCCATATGCTTTCCCAGGAATGTGTGGGACCAGGTCAGCGACCTGATGAAGAAACAGGTTGAGGACGAGCAGCTCTACCTCCCTTTGGGCCGCGAGTTCCTTGTGCTGAAGCAGGTCACGGTCCGTTAAGATTGTGTTCTTGCATGACCTATACGTAGTACCATCTCTTTGCTTGCTCCATTGAACAGGAGTCCGATCGAACCATCAAGACGGCCGCCTCGCTGATCAAAGCTGCCAACTTAGCCTTGGGCCCGACCAAGGAACCCAAAGCCAAGGCTAGCAGAAAGAGGAAAGACAAGCAGTAGATCCAATGGATCATAGTGCAGGGTTCTGCACGTGCAGATCAGGATTGAGATCTCTGCCGGTGCAGCTACATATAGGGGAGGAGGTCTCCTCTTTCCAAGGGTTATGCTAGTTGCACGTGCAGAGTCTATGACAGTAAGGTACTGTATTTGGCGTATATATATATATATATATATATGTCTGTGTGTGCTCCGGATGGAAGTACTGGGCCAAGACCTGCACGTGCTTTTGGGGGCACATCTGAAAGCATGTGCAATCGTGCTCACGATCACTGCGACTGCAGTGAACATGCACATACGCACAAGGCGCTGGATGAACCAGCAGCCTATACAGGTATATTGTACGGAACCACAGCGGCGAGCTGCAAAAAAACATGCTGCATCAGGATCCTCTTCCAAGCTTTGTCCCTCTGCTGCTACCAGAATGGAGCATTTTTTGATTGGCAGGTACGACAATGCGGGGATGGACGAAACGATCTGCGAGGGCAAGCGTCGAGTGAAGATGTGATTCTGCCACGTTTGTTACTTCATGTGCTGATGTAGCATGCTCTAACTTGACCTGCTTCCGCAGATCTACAGACGATTTCCAATCTCATGGAGCTCGCATGCTCGCCGAAGAGGTGGGCAAAGGAGCAGCCAGGAATTGCAGGTGAGAATATTACTTACTTGTCCGTGAGGATGAACAAGCCGTATAATCAAGCAACGTTGCACATTTTCCGACCCATGGTATCTAAGGCAATGAGCTACTCTAAGAGCCAAAAACTGGCGAAAGCCTTTGCCAACGACGGTGTGAAGAGACGGGACCTCCTGCAGATGGCGTCCTCTGCACAAGAACGGGATGCCTACAAATGGATGCGGCTCCCTTTCGACCCCGTCAAGGTGCAACTTCCTGTGTTCAGCACGACAGCAGAGAGGGAAGACAAGCAGACCCGTGTCCGAAGCATTTGGTTGGTATGTTACACTGTTCTTTTATAAGCTGCGCCTGCCGACGACCTTCACCATGTCCAACACGGCACCGTTTCATTTGCTTCTGAGGTTGGTAACAACACCTGCTTCGATCGTGTTGCCTTCTGATGTCTTGGCGGAGTTGAGCAAGCGCGGGCTCCTTTCCTCCTGCCTTGAAGGCTTTGGATCTGTGCGAGAATGGTGGGACCGCGAGATCGATCCTGTCTACAAGGGCCTGATCGACCACTCAGATTATCCTTATCCGCTGCTTTTTCATGAAGACGGTGTGCCAACCACGCAGCGAGAGACTGTGGTATTTTGGTCGTGGTGTTCAGCCTTGACCAACCAAAGGTCCGAGATCAGCAGGTTCTGCATCATTGGTGTTCCGCAATCTCGGATTGCGAAGCAAACTCGTACTTTTATTGCCAGGATAATATCGTGGGACCTCAAGTCACTGAAAGAAGGATATTTTCCAATGCACGACTGGGACGGCAACGAGTGGCCAAAGATGTCCACAAGGCAGGGGTACTGTATCCTTGTCCAGATTAATGGTTTCGGGGTTTACAGAAATATCCATGGAGCTAGATAAGCCTGCAATTCAGAAACAGGCAGCGGCGAGCTGGGAAACGCTGTCCGGTCAAGGCCGTCTTCGCATTCTGGAAAGGGGACCAGGAAGCCCACATGAAGAGCCATGAACTCTGTCGCAACTACACTCGCAAGTATATATGCGACTGGTGTCTGGCTTGCAACAGCGACGTCATCCTCAACTCTGGCGACTTGAGTGCTACAGCTGGCTGGCGTCAAACCGAGGAGCACACCCGCCCAGCTCCGCACGCCAACGATGTTTCTCCTTGGAAGCAAGTCGAGGGCTACACCCGTCGCAGACGGCTGTACGACGGCGGCCTGTCTGCATATGATATATGGCAGGGCCGAAGCACATAATTGTTTCTCCATCATTATAAGTCATCATATTATGCACAAAACATGCCTTTCAACTTCAACCTGCCCCTGCAGTCATGCATCTGGTACATCTGGGCGTGCTCCGCGACCTCCTGGCTTCTGTCATGTTGGAAACTTTGCGGAACGGTCTCCGGGAGGCAACAAGAGCAGGAGCTTGATGTTTTTTGTGTCATTATCTCGCTCAGGACTCTGTGTAGCTGTAGCTCCGTAGAGATATATAGCTCCGCCAGCCCGTGAGGTGAGATGTCCAGGTTTTTGGATTTGCAGGACCAGTCGCCAAAGCCGAATGAGATTCTGTACCGGTTCACATCCAGAGCTCAAGCGTGGTGCAAGGAAAGACGATTGGATCTTGGAATAAATCCGATCACAATGGACTCGCTGAATGCGACGCTGAAATATCCTGAATTGAGCTCCACGATCAAAGCATCGAGATGCAGGAATCTTTTAGCCTTCGTCACCCACTTCGCCGTGGAGCTCGAGAAACAGCTCGACCCGGACGATTGCAGTTCCGAGACAGCTCATTGGAGAAGGGCCCGTGCCTGTATGCTGTGGTCTCTCGATGCTGCCTTGTCTGTGGCTGGGACCGCCCACAAGCCCCACATGACCGATGGAGAAACAGAAGAATCCGTGTGGCTTTTCGAAACCTTCCTGCTCTTGTACCAATACGCAGCTGCCCGTGCATATGGACTGTCTCAATTACTTTACAAGATGAGACCAAAGCACCACTATGCATCTCACATGATCGCAGAAGTCGCGCAAACAAAGCTGAACTTTATGCACTGTTCCAACTTTGGTGACGAAGACCATATGAAGTATATGAAGAAAATTGGCTGTTTACTGATCACTCTTGTCTGTCCCTGTCTGAACTTATTTGTTGTAGTTCGAACCCTTTTTGGGCATGCAGCTGTTCAGTCAATCAGCTAAGGAGTGTGGCTGCTGGATGCCATGCGGCGGTGCAACTGGTATCTTGGGCTCGTCGCTACATCACATTGAAGAGCTTTCAATGGTCCCGCATGATGAGATAAAAAGTGCTACGAGTGATCACAGTCCCCTGGTTTAAAGTCAACACTCGAGAGACATAAAAACAAAATGTCCTGGATTCCAGGACGTATACGGTCCAAAAAAGTGATATAAGAGTCTAGCATGCAGCTGCTCGACCTTCCAACTAAAACCCACCAGAGCACCACAAAACAATAATGCCCAAAACGCAAAGCTACTACGTCACAGACCGACCCCGGTGCTGACGATTCTTGCCAAACCAGCATGATTTCTAAACCCTTTATGAATTGGAAGCCCTAAATCTCGGTTGCAGCATATTCCCGCCGCCATGGCGATTAAGTTACAAGCGTCAACAAAAGACCATGCTCCACTACCAGCCATGCTCCGCTACCAACGTAAAACCCGTTCAGGTTTCCCCTAAGACACCGAAGCTCGAAAGCAAATTGCAGTTGAATCCATCCCGTAGGGCACACGCTGCATGCCGGCAAACATGACTTAGTTGGTCGGTCGGTCTGCAGTCGGTCGGTTGTGCATGCTTGGAATTCGCATCGACGTTGCCTTGGAATGCTTGGGTGCTTGTGCTTAGTTGGTCGGTCGGTCAGTCGGTCGGTTGTGCATGCTTGGAATTCGCATCGACGTTGCCTTGGAATGCTGGTGGCATGGTTGTTCCAGTTGCTTTGCTGTATACCTTGAGGGTGTTGTCGCCCTTGCTTGGGATTCGTCGGTCGGTGAGTTGGGAATTGATGTGCATTGATGTGCTTGATTGATCGACTGCGTGGTTGCTCCAGTTGCTCATGGAATTGTTGTTCTTGCCTTGAAACACTTGAGCGTATCGCACTGGGATTCATCGGTTGCTTGCTTGGTTGCTTGTTTGGTTGGTAGGTTGCTCCAATTGCTCAGGGAAGTGTTGAATGTACCTTGAAACACTTGATCGTGTCGCACTTCATTGGGATTCATGAGTTGCTGGCTTGGTTGCTTGCTTGGTTGCGCTTGCTTTGTCTGCTGTGGATGCGAACGCAACCATGCAAGTACAGCACTAACATCGTCAAAACGCCGCGTCCACTAAGGTCGTCAAATTTAATCCCTGAACTATCGTCGCGGGACTCGGGTAAATATCGTCGGGCTCTGGAAATATCGTCGGGGGTCGGGAAAATATCGTCAGGACTCTGGCAAATATCGCCGGGACTCCGGAAATATCGTCGGGACTCGGGAAATATCGTCGGGGCTCCGGAAATATCGTCGGGACTCGGGAAATATCGTCGGGACTCCGGAAATATCGTCGGGATCCATAAATACGTCAAAATATCGTCGGGATGTTACTTGTATTTGAAATATCGTCGGGATCAGAAAAATATCGTCAGAGTCCAGGCAACCCAGGTCTGACGATATAATATCGTCAAAAGCATGTCCAGGGAAATGGTGGAAGGGTCAACAAGCCCTGTCCCCCCACACAGGTATGCGTCACCCAGGTTCCTTCTATGCCTGTGGACTTGAGAGAGAGTTGAGCACCTCCCTCGGGGTGGATTGGCAGCAGAAGGCGCAGGATCGTGTCGAGTGGGCAAACACACAACAAGAGTGGCTTGATCAATGGGACGTTAAATGGTGCCGTGGGCGCCAGCTCTCCCTACGATACTAGTGTCTCACGCTGACTAGAGGACATGTTGACTTGATCCGGGTGATTGTTGAAGCAACCGCATGGCTGAAGTTCATCTGGGTTCGTTGTGCTGCAGTTCTCTTGGCTTTCGCTTGCCTGCCCCGCCGCGTAACCTTTGCCCCTCATGGCTGCTCTACCTGGTCGAGTACGCTGGTGGTCCGCGCTCTTGCTCCTCGCACAGTTTGGATGGACGGCTCTTTGGTTCGAAAATTGGACTACGGGGCGGTCGGCATCGGTGCGGACTATTGGAACAACCTCCTCCTGGTTCTGTTCTCTCTCTCCTGGGTTGACCACTGCACAAAGCATGCCCTCCTCCTTGGGGCGCCCCCTGTCAGCTGCACGTTCTGGGGTGGACTTGCTGGATGACTTCCTCCAGTGCCCCCCTTTGGCCTCGGTTTCGACTTTGACTTCCACGTGGACAAGTCCCTCCCTCACGTCACTGCTCTTCTCGCTCGACGCCCCTGTGACGCTGTGGACATCGACGTCTTCTACTACGAGCCTTTGGACGTGGGACACACCCTCATGGGACGACGTTACTACTTTGCCCTCTTTGTCTCCGTGGGTTGGGGAGTGCTCTGTCCCTACGTGCGGGATGTTCGTTGCCCTTTCGGGGCCCACTGGTCTGCTGACGTCCTCCCCTGCAGTACACTTGGTGAACACGTCCACCCTGTGGCTGTTGAGCTCACCCTCGTCACCTCCTCTGGTGGTGGTGGGGACTACGTCCTTGTGGAGCACTATGTCCCTGTGGAACTCTATGACCTGGACGACTTCTATATGGAGCCCTCTGATGGATTCTGCAGCTTGGTGGATGTCTACCTGGGGCTCGTCCTTTTCGCTTGGGGGAGAAGCAGTCACCTATTCCGTCACCTTCACCACAACGTGGCCAATGGACTATTGCTATGGTGACTGCTCGGTAGAGTGGGATGACTTGGGTACATGCTCGTGGACCTCCTCGCCTTCTACAGGGGATCACTCCTGGATGGCTTGTTCGTCCACCACTACCACAACCTCTTCTACCGAGACTGAGGATGACTTGGCTCGTGAACTGCCTCTCAGTGCCCTGATTGCTCAACCAGAAGATTCGGAGCTACTGCTACAGCTATCCACTGGGGCCTCTGACACCTCTGTCCTGGATCCAAATGCAATCGTGGTCCAGGACACCTTGCAGGCGGGAATGGGTGAACACAATGTCAAGATCCTCCTGCAGGAACTCGTGGGTTCGGCGCTCCGTGAGGTCAGAAGCAAGATGGGTCTGGCTTGGGGCCCTGGGTTGAGATGGGGACTTTATCAACATCTCCGGGTCGTCCAGCTTGTCTCGGAGGCCTTACTCAGCTATAGGTCGAACTTGATCAGGCAGCTGGAGATTCCTGAAGGAGAACCACGTACAGCCCCTCCACGCTCATCCACTGAGCATAGAATGCTCGCCGACTGGGCTGACCTATTCCTGGGTGACATACATGCAATCGTGGCTTCGGTGGTCGGTGAGCAGAGGGGGCGAACGAACAAGGACGTGCTGGACAAGTCTCGCCGTGAAGCTCAAGAACGAGGCAATCGGGCTCTACAAGAATTGGGGCGACGCTGGCAAGCAAGGCCTCATCGACCACCGCCTGGCCCGGAGCCTAACCAAGGTGCCAGAGTAGCACCCAGGCCCTTCTTAAAAAGGGACCTTGCCACGATGGGGAGGTCACAATGGGGAGTGGGGCGTCGTCCTCCTGGCAGACTGGCTCGCGTCCTCGCATGGCAGCGTCTGGCCCTGGGCGTCCTTCAATGCCACAGAGTTTGCCGAGCCATCCAATGCCAAGCAGTTCCTCTTTGCGACCCTCTTCGACATCTCCAGCTTCCTCTATGCCACCACCTCCGCTGCCAGTGGGAAGATTTCCCACCCTTGAAAGTTGGGCTACAGCTCACCATGGGTGGTCCCCAAGTAATCCACCCACGCCTACAGGACATGAGCTGCCAGTATCGGGCGCAGCTATGCCTCCTACGCCACTGGGTGAAGAGACCACCGAGACTCCGCCTCTGCTCATCCCTGCAGCCCCGGTCTTTGACCCCAATGCGCCGGTTACACCACTTGCCATGTTGGGGGGTGACATGTCGAGCGCGCCGACAACTCCTTTGGGGATCCCGACGGCACCCACCTTTGACCCTACGGCGCCTGTCACCGCTTTTGACAACAGCTCAGCGTATGTTTCTGCCAGCTATGTGGACGAGTTCTTGGCCGAGGACGTTGACGATGGGACGACTTCTACGACAACATCCACTTCCTCGACATCCACTTCTTCGACCTCCCTGACTACGAGCCTCTGGGACGGGATGAGTTGGCTGCACTCGCGGGGAACCCCCCAGCTCTCTTTGACGACTTCTACAACGACAACCGGGACGTCCCCTCTTGCTGAGCCGGAAAGTGACCATGATCCTCTTGGGGAAGAGAGTGAGCTGGAAGACACAGGGGGTCAAGGTGTTCCTGGAACTACTGCCTTTGTGGAGCCCTCTGGAGCTATGCCCTCGGTTGTGGAGCCGGTGTCCCACCCTGCTGCTGGCGTCGGTGCTTGGGATGATGTGCCTGGGGCGGAGTTGCGGGTTGCCCTTGCAGTTGCGCGGCTCGTTGCACATGAACTTGAATGGCGCCTGCGACTGCTTGGAATGGCCGGCCCTAGTAGGAGCACCACGAGGTCGAGGAGCCCAAGGCGATCGAGCGAATCATTGGATGGTCCAACGACTATGCCTGAATATGTTGACCTTGGGGGAGAATATGTTTGGGTGCTTGTACCTGATGAGCAACCTGGTTCTCACTGTGGAGACGCTCGCGATCTGTGTGTTGGTGATGGCGTGGTTGAGCCTGAGGGTGATGCAGTGCCTCCTACCGTCCATGGTGACTCCCTGGATGGTGGTGCTCCTGGAGATGTTCCTGGTGATACTGTGCCTGGACTCGTACAACACACAGATGCCCCTCAGTGTGATGCCAACTTGGTGGACGTGCACGCGGAGGACTTGGATACCTTCGACCCTTTCGCTTTACTCAGCCCGCCGCAGGAGGAAGACACAGAAGTCGATGTGGAGCTCGAGGATGGGTCCATGCTGGTTGGGGATGTTGATCAGGAGCTCTTGGAAGACTGGGATGAGGCTGCAGAACGTCGGGGTGGCAGGGAATATGCATCATGGAGAGATCTGTGAATATCTTCTACAAGCTATGGGATGGAGCTTCTGGGAGCTGCGCTGGCGCTACTTCGTCGACTACCTATGATGTCACGGATGTGTACTACCTATGTCGAGTGTCGTGCGATTTTATGCTGCTGACAAGGGTGGCAATCATGTTTCACTGCGTGCCTCAGCGCGAGGGGATTCGATGGGAGGGTCGGGTCTAGCACGTGTAAAAAAAAACCCTAAACCCGAAGCTGTTTCTGCGGAGTGCTGCAGAGAAGAGCCCGGTCTATGTCGGAATCGTACCTACAGTCTCCCTTGTAGTTTCTTTTGTTGGGTTACCCTGTAGGATACCAACATATGAAGTTGTTTAAACCCCAAAAGCCACAACAGAGGCGATAGGGAGAAGGCCAAGAGTCACCCAGTAGTTGCACTCTAAACCTGAAGGACGAAATGAACCCTAAAAGGGTTTAAGGTTCATATACCATACAGGGATTCATAGTATATGGGTATAGGGCCCCTACTTTTAAGGATCATTTGGTCCTTCAGGAAGGGGCCCTTTTCTGCATGGTGCTGATTCACAGGCCCGGAAGGTTCATGCGCCTATGTTGTGCATGTTTTGTAACGGGATTCCTAGAGAAGTGTTTGTATAGGATCAACCAGTACCGCACTAAGGTACATGAACCCTTCGTGTCAGACACTCTGCCTCAAATTTACGAATTTGATGACTTCGTCTTATGTGCGCGGTATGGCTTACCTCTATCACAACCCGGCGACCGTTTTAGTACCGTGCACTCAGTGTCCACCAACAATAGGGTAGAGTTTGACCTAGGGCTTGGGTTTAACCCCAAACCCAGCTAGGTTTAGGGGTTCAGGGGTTTAGGGTTTAGGGCAACACTGTACTTAGAGATTGGGGATGAGGCGAGCGGCAAACACGAGAAGATTCCCCCGAACCCACACACCCCGGCCCCCCCACCCCACTGAAACTCTTCAGACAGGGGACATGTGAAATTTGGACTACTTCGTTTTTTCCAAAAAAAAAACGCACCCTCGAGGTTCCGCTGGTTCCTCAATGACCTTTCCATTCCGGCGGTGCTTCTTGGTTCAAGGTTTACCAAAAAACTGTGGCCCCCCCATTACATCCAGCTTTAAGACGGGTTGGCCTAAGGGAGCAAAGCTGCATACAAGTAGCAAGGGAACTCGGTTGAAGCAGGGTTAAGATAGGTTCCGTCATAGCTCCAGGCTCGACGGCGATTTGATGGTTGTTGAACCTTCCCAAAAGTTAAATCGAACGTCAAAGCCGAAGAATATTGAGGCATTCAGGGTTTAGGAGTTCAGGGCGGGGATCAGGGGGTTAGGGGCTGGATCGAGGGATTGAAGGACTTGGGGTTTAGGGTTTAGGTTCGGTTTGAGTGGGCGCCATGTTATTGGTCCTCAACATGGTATAACTTGTTCAGCCCGCCCTAAGAATCCGATTGCCTAAGCAGCATGATAGATTCTTCTACATGACTACCATCCTAGACCTATTCTTAGGGGCTGAGTAGTTAACCTTTAACCTCTTGAGGCTTACATAATCCTACTATTTCTCACAAGGTTATCTTTTCTGGGCCAGGGTACTCAGCCCCTAAACATTCTCCCTTTGGACCCTCAATGGAAGTGTCTGGACACCAGGCTGAGATCTTGAAGCTCATACCGCCAGCGCTTCATGCAAACAACCTCCTGAGGATGCCCTCCTTGAACCCGAAACCCTACAGACTCGTTTCGCTCACACCCCAAAACCCATAAACCCCAAAGCGGTTAAGACCACTCAACCCCCCCCCCCCCCCCCCCGGAAAAGCCACCCACTACCCACTGCCGAGGATCCCCTTCGGCTTTCCGTTGCTGCCCCTGCTTCCGAAGCGCGTTCCGGTGAAGCTGGCTATCGGGGAGCCCCTGGAGATTCCAACGAGCCTTGCTTTGGGGGGTGTGGGGTGTCGAACCGTAGGGGTCCATGTACCCAAACAGGCTTCCTTGCATAAATTCCGCCACCACCGCCTAGTGAGCAGGCGCTTTCGATCTGGGTGGTTGTCAATATTAGGGTCCCTTTTGGGGTCCCTAGTATAATACGGCACCTAATATTTAGGGTACCTAAAAATGGGCCATAAAATTGACAACCACCTATCTGATCCACCTTTATCACTTATTCAGGGAGCAGGTTGAAGGAATGGGGTCCACCGCCATTGCCTCATGAGGGACCGGGTTCAAGGAATGGGATCAATCGCCATCGCTGAGTGAGGGGGCTGGTTTAAGAAATAAGATCAACTGGGACCCAAAGTAGGCCCTTATTCCCATTTTTATCGTAGAGGTTCCCTCATAACCCCCCTTTACAAACCAAAAAGGACACCCTTTGTATTCCTAGGTTAGGTCTAGTCAACCACCATCGCCCAGTCAGGAGGCGGGCTTAGGAAGCGGGATAAGCCTTCGTCGCCGAATGAGAGGGGTTTGACGTATTAGATCAACCGCCATCGCCTGATGAGTGGGCGAGCTTACATGATACATAAGCCTAAGGCTCCATGTACCCTTATAGTATATACTTAGGCCTTAAAGTACCTACATAAGGACCCCTTTAAGGGCTAAGTATCTACTATAATGGTACATGGAGCCTTTGGGTAAGGAAAGGGGACAACCGCCATCGCAGAATGAGGGGGCGGGATTAACGGATGGGATATTCCGCCGTCGCCATCGCTTAATGAATGCGTCTCTAGTCTCTGGACAATGGTTCCCAAAGGGTCCAAGTAATGGTATAGTATATACTTTGGGGGCCAAAATACCTACTATAATGGTACTTGAACCCTTTGGGGTTGAGCATTCCAGCCATGTGGCGGCAATGCCTGCGGTCTCACGCATCAAGGGATTCAGGTTTGGGAGGCTCGGGGTTTCTACAAGGCACTTCTTGGAATAAGGAGTCGTTCTTGAACAAAGGTCCTGCGATTGAGGGCTTTCACGGGGATTTCCATGTGTGGATGCGATGAGTACATGTGATCATTGAGCTCTATGCACCCTATTCCTGAACCCCGGAACCCTACAGCGTTATGTCCAGGCCCAAGACCTCTATTTGCCCACCGACCCCATCACGTAAGAGCTTTGTTAGGAAGTCTACATCCTAACCCAGACCCCCGGAGGATCCAACAAGTAGATCCCTTAATGGGGGTTCCTATAAAGTACCGTTAGTAGTATAGGGCCCCAAATTCGGGGATCTACTTTCTGGATCCTCGCGGGGGTCTGGGAAGACATCTTAGACCCCCTACTTGGAGGATCATCGGACTTAGTGTCAAGTTTAAAGTTAGTTCTAAGTACCTTAAGTGGGCTCATCAGGGTTTATAAGTATAGTTACCATATTTATAACTCCAGTTACTAAGTCCTTTGATCCTTTAAGTAAACCCCACCGAGGAGATCTAGACTGCAAGAAAAGCCCCCATCCCTAAACCCCTGAACCCCCTCGCCCATAGAACCCAAAGGCTCCATGTACCGTTATAGTAGATACTTAAGCTTTAAAGGGGTCCCTATATAGGTGCTTTAAGGCCTAAGTATCTACTATATGGGTACATGGAGCCTTTGGGGAAACTGAAACCCTAACCCTAAAGCCCTAGACGAGGATAGAGGAGCCGACGGCCCAAGATGTCAAGAAGCACCACGCAAGGCGAATGGTTTTGATCAGTTCCTGAAGCCCTAGAATGCGATTAAGCCCCACACTGTAATGATTAAGAAACCTGGGGCATTCATGCGGGTGCCTCATATGAATCCTACTATTTTGGGGATATTGGACCAGGGTTTCTTAATCAGATTCCTAAACTAACATTGCTTGATGTCGCCGCTACGGGTTTCCCAGAGATTCCAAAATCCCTTATTTCAGAAATATACTTTAAACTATAGTAGGACCTTAATAGGATGTAAGATATATTCCTTAAGTAAGGGATATTGGAGTCCCTGGGAGCGCCCTTGACCATCGGTCTTGACCGACTTCTGAGACTCCTCCATGCAGCCTGAGCCGATCTTGGTGCCTCTCCGTTACGGACAAAATGAACCCTAAAAGGTTTTAAGGTTCATACACCGTATAGGGATTCATAGTATATGGGTGCAGGGCCCCTACTTTTAAGGGTCATTTGGCCCTGCGGGTCTTCCTGCTGCCCGAGACGTTGCGCAATGGGGCTGTCTTGTGCGGTTCCAGCTTCTGAATCGCCGAAGGAAGCTTTGTCAGCCACTGGAGCAGTCTACCCCGACACATCATCTGAGCTGACGCGCTTTCATGCATCAGCGCTTTTGAATTGCAACAGTGTTCAGGGATTGGGGTTTATGGGGGAGGGGTACCAAGCCCTAAGGCTCCATGTACCCATATAGTATGTACTTAGGCCTTAAAGTGCCTACATAGGAACCCCTTTAAGGCTTAAGTATTTACTATAAAGGTACATGGAGCCTTTGGGATGTACCTCCAAACTCCAGAACCTCTGCCTCTGATTGGCACCGGTGCATGGCTGTCGGCTGTTGGGGCTCCAAGGTCATTCCTTGCTTCACGTTTAGGGTTTAGATTTTAGGGTTTAGGTTTTACGGTTATAAGCGCCCTTAACCTCAATGACGAAAGCCCTGGAATTCAAATCCCCAAGTGCCAGACATATAAACACTGGGCCACAAACCCTAAACCCTACTCCCTACACCCTACGCCGACACCCGACCTCTTGCCCAAGAGCTTTATTTAAATCCTAAACCCTAGAGGTAGAAACCCTCGCGGTTTCGAGCGTTCTAGACTCTACGAATGTCCAAGCAGGCAACAGACCCGGGGCTAGAGCCTGAAAACTCTTTCGTGCGTAGCTTGCACCTTAAACTCGAAACCCTAAAGCCTAACATCCCTAAACCTGAAGCTCTGAATCCTCAACATCCCTAAGCGCTTGGCTACATCCCAATAACGCGTAGATACAAAGCATCCCTACACGCCCCAAGACCCGGAAGCCTAAGCATCCCAAAGCCCTAAACCCTAAAACTTAAACCCTAAACCCTAAAACTTAAACCCTAAACCCTAAAACTTAAACCCTAAACCCTAAAGCCTAACCCCTAAAGCCTAAACCTTAAATCCATAAAGCCGGAACCCCCAAAGCCAGGTATGTGGCAGCACTGCGCAAGCTCTATGAGGAGGCGTCCAAGGGCACGGCCAGCGAGGGTCGGCCATTGGAGCTTTGGTAAATATATATGTGAAAGAGAGGTTTAGGGGTTTAGGGTTTAGGGGTTTAGGGTTTAGGGTTTAGGACCAAATGACCCTTAAAAAGGAGGAGCACTATACCCATATACTATGAATCCCTATATGGTATATGAACTTTAAACCCTTGTAGGGTTCATTTCGTCCTTAAGGAAGTGCAAACAGGCACAGATAGGGATCCCAGCTTTGGGGGGTTTTAGGGTTTTAGGCTTATAGGTTGGGCTTCTATATAGGTCCAGGGGTATCAGTGCTTGGAGCGGAGGGTGTGACACCATGTTAGGACTTTAGGCTTTTCGGGGTGGAGAGTTTCGTTTGTTTCGTGGCCGATGGTCACCTGTTTCATGCGGTGTTGTAGTAATCGCTTAAACCTCTGGCCACAGGAGCCGTTTCGCAACACAGAGATTTATGGAGAAAAAGCGCTTCTGAGCGAATGCGCGCTTGCACTGTCGGAGGGCTGTCCGCCTGTCTGAAATTCCTCGTCGACAACCCATACCTCGAAGATCCGTTCAACCCTTTTGGAAGCATCCGGCGGATGAGAGTAAACACATGCGAGCCGAAAGAGGATGTAGTTTGATGGGCTGGCGATATCCGAAGTAAGTTTCTGGCCTAAATATTTGGTTATACGACTCCCCATAGCTAGTCCCTATATAACAAAACTTGCCGAAACAGTAGTCTAATAGACAATACCTAGAGGGTCATACCCTACCACTTTTTTAGGATACCTAGTTTTATGGTTAAGTTCTCTTATATAGAAAAGTAGGTACCTAAAAAAAGGGGTAGGGTATGGCCCTATAGGTACCCGAGACTAATTCCCAAAATCCCCCAAGGCTCCGAACAACCCTAAACCCAAATTGCATCAACATAACCTACTGAAGCCTATCCCTTTGGCTCCAAATAGCCCAAAGTAGGTATTATTTATAGACTTTAGGCCCCAAAGTAGGTACTATTTGTATACTTGGAGCCCCAGGGTATGCCCCTACATGCACAGTTGATGTTTACTGTTGGGACTTGCAATAGGGATAAAACTGTTTGGGGTGCTCTGATCATTTATAGTACAAAGCCCGCTGTAACCATTCTAATTGTTCCGGCCCCTGTATTAGATGCCGCTTTGGTTTCCTATGGTAGATAATATAGGGGCCTTAATGATTTTAAGAGGACTTTGGGGCCCATTATACCATAAATGTAATAAGGAGCCCTCCTAAAGTAGTATTGGTAGTTATGAAGGCCCCTACTCGGAAGATCATGGGACTTAGTAAGTCAGGTTATAAGTACCTTAATAAGAGGGCTTATATGTGCTTATCAGTATAGTTTCCCTCTTTATAACCACAGTTACTAAGTCCTCTGATCCTTTAAGTACAGTAGGACTGTGGGATGGCGGAGGCATGGGCCGAGTCTGTGTCTCGGAGCTCTGCCCCCAAGAAAACCTGAGCTAAGTTTGTGCGAAGGTATACACGAACCCAAATATGGGGCCTTTGCGTATTTTCTTAAGATGTTTTAAAGTATATTGGGACACAAAACCCTCTTGGAATTATTACGGCTGTTCCTTTCTGCATAATACCCCAGCGATCATGTCAGTACGTACCTAGAAGATCCATAGTAGTTCCCTTTTGGGACTCATATTTAAGAATCTATAAGGTATTCCCAAAAAGGAACTACTAAGGTGATCCCCTAATGGAACTCGTATGGAGCCTATGGGTAATGTCGAGCCTAAACCCGAAACCCTTTAGGACCCTGTGATGGGGAGCACGGCTGCTAATCAGGGGGCTACATAATAATTGTGCATATGGGGGGGGTTTCCGAAAGCAGGGGCCCCTAATATAGTATCCTAATATTATAAGGACCCAAACAATCATGAGGCACCCCTAATTTTCGGAAACACCTATGTTACAATGTTGTGCGGCAACATGAGCACGAGTGATGGCCGGACATCATACTACATGGTCCTTAATAGTTAGAACAGTGTTTTGGGCTACATTGAGTACATTATACTAGACTTATAATACGGAGCCCCCTAAAAATAGTATAGCAAGTATGAAGGCCCCAGGTTTATGTCGGTATGTATCGAACGGAGCCATAGAGAAGCTAAGCTCCTAAATCTGACTGCCTCGAGACAGAAACAATGCGCCTTTACTTGCATTTGGTTAGTAGGGAATGGAAGAATGGTAGTAATAGATGTCTGGATTCTTGGAAACAGACTCCGGAACCACAAACAGACTCCGGAATATTAAACATCTACACACCAATATTGAGCACCTCTGGGTAGGTTCTTGGAGCTGTTGCCCCAGGCATATATTTTAATGTGGGTGGGTAGCTTTCGGTTCCTGTGCATTTTCGACGAAAAATCAAACATGTTTCGTATAAATTCGAAAACCCAAAGACCGGACCAAAGAAACAAACAAAACATAAAGGCTTGAATGGTGAGGTGGCTCAAAATGAAAGAACGTTCCGACGAAGATGAATTTCGCTTTGGGCAAATGATTGAACCCGAGCCTGCAACCAAACGCATCATATCATATTATCTCATCTTATGCATACATACATACATACATACATACATACATACAGTTATATATATATATACATGGGTATTTTATCGTCTCGAGTATTATATGAGGCAATTTCCCTGCGACAGGAGCGCTTTGCAGCAGCGGCAGCCGTAACCAAAACCCCGAGCTTAAAACCATGACCCATAAGCCTTGTAAGCCCTAAGCCTTAAGTCGCCGATAAACCTCTGAACCCCAAAGGGCTTAGAACTTAGAACTAGGCACTAAAGTTGGTGCTGCAGAAGTACCACTTAAAGGTGCTGACGAAGTACCGGTGGTAAGTTAGGTCTTTACCGCCCCTACCCTACCGGTTTTAAGTTGGGCTTAAGATTTAGGGTTTTGAGGTTTAAGGATTACATAGTGACATAGGACGATAGAAACGGTGCTGTCTAAGTACCGTATGGGTGCTGCAAAAGTACCCGAACTAGAGCTAGCCTTGCTCGCTTAACTTAGCTTAAGATTTAGCTTAAGATCATTTTAAGCCTAGGATAGACGGTGCTGCCAAAGTACCGTATGGGTGCTGCAAAAGTACCCAAGCTAGGTCTAGCCTTGCTCGCTTTAGTTAGCTTAAGATCTAGCTTAAGATCATTTTAAGCCTAGGATAGGTTTTCAACTTAGGACAAAACGGTGCTGCATAAGTACCGTCGTGGGTGCTGCAAAAGTACCCAAACTAACTAGAGCTAGCCACTTAAGTTAGACTAGAATCGTTTTAGGCTTAGGATAAACGGTGCTGCGTAAGTACCGTCGCGTGGGTGCTGCAAAAGTACCCGAAAGCCTAAAACTTTAGAGCTAACCTTGCTCGCTTAAGTTAGCTTAGGATCGCGTTCATACTAAGATACAATTAGTGGTGCTGCTAAAGTACCGTACGGGTGCTGCAAAAGTACCCTAAATCTTTAGAGCTAGCCTTGCTCGCTTATAAAGTCGGTTTAAGCGTAGGACTTAGCATAAGCGGTGCTGCCCAAGTGCCGAATGTGGGTGCTGCCCAAGTACCCTATACACCTAGGCTTAGGTGCTTAATTCCGCTGAACGAAGCAAGAAAATACACTACTTTGGTAGGAAATGAGCACGGTAGTACCGTGTCTGTTGCTGCTAAAGTATCATGATCATGCCTAAATACGTGTAAATTCAGCACTAGGATAATGGATGTGTTCCAAGACCGGGTGCCCTTAAGTTAACTTATTGAATTAAAGAAGTGGTGCTGCTTAAGTACTGTTAACGTGGTGCTGCTTTGGGTCTCAGGGTTTGGTCTAGGAGATTTTTGCTTAAGGGCTTGCCCCTTGTTTAGACTTGAACCTCAGATGTATCCCAAACTGCTCTCGCAGTAGCTAACGCCAAAATAAGCTCAAATATCCGGCTTACAGCTCTACTCCTCCCTACCGCCCCAAGCTACGCGCTGAAAACCCGTAACCCGTCCCTGAAACCTCAGCTTAGTCAGTAGAGCATGCAGACACGCACCACAAACCTCAAAGGGTTGGACCCTGAAGAAGGACAGTCCTGGCCCCGAGAGCACCAAGCCGGAGCCAAGTTGTCCGGCACTTGGACTTCGGGCCTGAGCTGAAAATTGAACGTTGGGAATATTCGGTTCACAAGATCGTGACAGCTGACGGTCTGCTGGATGTCTTTTGCGTGTTGCTCATGGTCATATAGTACGACGCAAGAAAAGGAAAGAAGTGATTTGTTTGAAGCGCTAGAAGATGGCATTCTTGATGCTGCTGCTGCTGCCAAGCATGCCACTGCAACTATGAGTTATCGAATGCTATTGCTAGATGTAGAAGGAACCAATGATCACTTCTTCCCTAGCGGCGTTTGTTCAGCCCCACTGGCCCGGCCACGGTTTCTGCAGGAGCTACCTATTTTGGCCTTAGCTTATTATTTGATGATATCCCCGGCACCGTGGCCATTGCCAGCGCCGCAGCTCACTCCGTCCTCAGGTGACAGGGGATGTCGGACTCGGCACCTGGCCGTGAGAGATCGGTCGGTTAAGAAAGTAATAAAGCCCATGAAATCCAATCGATCAGTCAACATGGCCGGCCAGGCATCGGTCGGGATCATCGGAGGGCTCGGGCTCGGTCGACGGCGACTGTCCTCCAAGCAGACACAAGTAAGTGATCTTTTGGCCACTGCCGGGGAAGCAGGGCCTTCTCCGTCTTGGCCTTCTTTTTGCCCGCTGCCGCTGTCACTGCTGGCCGCTTGGTCGGCTTGTCCTAGCAGGTTCAATCCAAGCGAAAGCGAATGTATTTGCTCTTTCCGGCCTGGCTGCTTCCGGCTCCCGATGACTTTGTTGAGCCACGAACCAGGTCCTCCATTGAATCAATGAAATGAATGAAGGAGCGAAATGCAAAAGAATGCCAGTCCTCCAGGCTGACGTCTTTCTCGATGGCCTATCGCAACCAAGCCGCTGCTACCGGTTACCTGGAAACTTCCATAGCACCCAGCCTCCTTTGTCTGCTTCTCCGTCAAAAACGGTCGCGGTGGCACAGCCGCTGCCTCCCAAGCAAGGGGACAGGACGGTGCTTTTGCTTGCTCCACTTGCGCAATTACAACTCATCGGTCACTCCTTCGCTGGCTTGCCCCCGCAACGGAGGCCAGCTGCCTGCCACAACTAAGCTGGAAGTGAATCATCAGCTTTCAATTGAAGGACGAAATGCCCCGGCCCATCCTTCCCAGTCTGCTTCGGCTCAGCAGGCTTGCTCTTCCCCTGCCAGGTTAGCTCTTACTCTTGACGCTGGTAACCCCCGAAGTCTTTCTCTATCTCAGACTTGCCTGGTTCTTCAGCAACTCGTTCAGCTGCATGTTTTCCTCCATCAGCTCGGTGATGCGCACGTCCTTCTCCTTCAATTGCTGGACGTGTGTCCTGATCAGCCCAGCCCTCCTGTCTTCCGCGTTCTCCTTCACCTCTCGCATCATGGTCTCCAGTTGACTGGCGTGCTTGGAGCTCTGCTCTTCGAGCTGTCTCTGCAGCTTCATACGCCCTTCCTCTGCAGTGCACCAAGCAGCGTGGTACGACTGTGACTCCTGCTTGCTGGAGACCATCGGCTGCATAGCCTGCAGCGTCGCCTGGTGCTGGAGGGTCAGGTTGTCGTAGTTCTGCTGCAGCTCCGCGTATCTTGTCTCCAGGGCTTGCCGCTTTGCCACAGCATCGTCCATGTTGAGCTGGCAAACGTTGACCTCTCCCTGGCATGTCGCGAGAGCCTCCGTCTTGTCGTTCAGCTTGTCTGCCAAGCGCTCAAACGACCGTCCGGTCTCCCTTCGCTGCTGCGAAGGCCTCTCTGGCCGCGCTCCGCGGCCCTCCGGCCCTCTGGCCTTCGGCTCTGAGGTCTGAACCTTCTCGTTCATCTGGTCCAAAACCTCGCCTGGAGTCAGCCGCCGTGCCGGGGGCACCTTTGGCGGTGGCATAGCAGTGGGAGCCGCGCCGACCCTCCGAGGAGGCACAACTGCGGGCCCAGTCTTGGCAGGAACCACGACGGGAGTCGGAGGAGCTTTCTTGGGAGGAGTGACCGGACTCCCTGACCCTGCCATCCCTGCCATGATCACCAAAGCTGCTGCCAGCTAACTGTGCTACTGTGCTATTGATGATAAAGGTGTTGCTACCGCTGCTACCGCTGCTGCTGTTGTTTGGTCAGCTGCCCTGCTGCTGTTTCTGCTGCCCGGTGGCTCTAGATTAGAGGTGGTGTTAGGTGTTGCCAACGTAAAAAACATATCACTTCACTCACGCAGCTATCCACTGCATGGACACGGCCCAGGTTGCTGGAGCAAGGCAGAAGACGTACTGTTCAAATTGACTGACTGCCATCAAGCTCAAGTAGTGCGTCACATGTCGTAACGAACACTAATCAACTCTTCTTCGCAACTCCGACAGTTCTCTGGGTTCAGCAGAGCCAAGGCCGCAGCCTCGTCGCTGGTTGCGCGAGGCCAATCCTGGGCCCAGCCTCGGCGCAGACAGGTTCAGGTTGCTTGGAGTTTCGGGTTTGCTTCGGGTTTCAAGGCTTGGCGTCTAAGATCTTCAGGTGCTGCTGAAGTACCTGCTTTAGGTGCTGCAAAAGTACCTTTTGAGTTCTAGCTTTTTGGGGGTTCGTACTAATTGGCTTGGGATTTTCGGGTTCGAGATCTAGGACCTTCAGGTGCTGCTGAAGTAGCTGGTTTAGGTGCTACAAACGTACCGTACCTTTGTTCTGCGCTTGGAGCAGGGCCCAGATATGGTAGACTTAAAGGCTTGACGAGAAAGCTGAATCAGAACGCCCACGGCAGCAAGTATATAGCGGTTCCGAAGCTTTTTGTAAACAGAAGCGTCTGAAGCCCTGACAAATTCTCAAATGCCCTAGGTACTTGTGCAGCACCTTTCCAGTAAGTGGTACTTCGGCAGCACCACAATCCCTTAAAGCCTATACAACGCCCGAGAACTCAAACCCTAAACGCAGTCAACCCTGAACGCCACAATCCATGCAAAACCGCAAAATCCGTAAGCCCTAAACACTGCAATCCCTATAACCGACAAGTCAGAAAACTTAAGCGTGATTGAATTGGCCAGGCTCTTCGCCGAGCGTCAGAGGCTCCAGCTGGAGCCCAAGCCTGGGAAAATAGCAGGCTGTCTTCGAACATGAATGAACTATCGGGAAGAAGAGTACGGGAGGGCAGGGTTTTCGAAACAGTGCCGCCGTGAGTCATGGAAACGTCCAGTGATCAGCTGGCACTGCTTGAGGCGTGGGCCTCACTGCAGCATCTGGCATGGTACCTGGCCATGCAGGCATTGCTGGGATTCTCAGGGAAAGGTTTCGGTTTATAGGTATAAGTAACTGGCGACTTGCAGTGGTGCTGGCAAAAGTACCATTCCAGATGCTGCGCAAGCACCTTTGCTGCAGAAGCAGCATTAAAGGTCAAGAATTGTGACGGTTCTCGCTTATGTCAGATGTAGAGTCTAAGAGGGTTGATTGAAATTACACGAGGGGATTTAAACCAAGAATTAGGAACCCCCTTCTTGACTTGAGTGCCGACGGCCCGAATCATCTCTTTTGATGCGCTACATGCATTACAGACACACTCCGTCGGAACCACCTTACAATCCAAAGTAGAATTAGAACATCCTGCTGCAGGTACTTTTGCAGCACCTTTCCAACAATGATGCGGTAATTCTACATCACCACAAACCCTGAATACTAAACTCTTAAACGACCCTAGATTCTCCTAACCCCAAACATAAACAACCTGTTCATCAAACCAAAACAACTTGCGCCGAGGTTGTGATCCTGCTGTAAGATTGACGAGGACCCGGCGAGTCTCCGGCCCCCAAGCGTCTCGCCTGCAATATATCGAAGTGAAAACGCAGGCACAGTGGTGTAAGCAAGACGGGCTACTTATTGCAATAAGTTGTTGAACATAGCTTTGAGTAGCTGGCAAACGAAAGCCTGGCCGCATGTTTCTACAAGTTTTGTTGTTGCAACTACTGATTGTTAAAGCTCCGTGGAAGGCTACTTAATGCCTAGGCAATAAGTCGAACGATTGATCCTGCGTAGGCATGACTTTTTCTCGAACCGCCATGGACAACCAGGCATCATGCCGAGCAGCAAGGATAGGAGGCCTACCCTGAACTATGATCGAAAACTAACAGCCGGGCTCCCCAGAATGAAACACGGAATCTGACAGTGACAGAACCATCATGTAGAGTGTGGGAGCAGGCTGCTTGCTGCAGTGGTCCTGTCACACTCACTTACTGCTGCCCTTATGGACACATAAGCGCAGCTGCAGATAAGGATGAGCGCACCCAAACCCCAGGCCCTTGGCGAAAGTCTGCTAGTGTCGTAAGTTGAGAAGCAGCAGAGTGAAGCTTAAGCGGACCATGCTATTAAGCAACCAACAGCCAGACACCCCAGCGTAACAGATCCAGCAGTGAGTCTCAACCATAACAAGGCTGTAGCAGAAACTGACCGCTCGCTGGACTGCTTGCCTGAGGGATCCTTGAAGTCAAAATAATTGTTCCGGAACGAAGCAAGGATTGATCCCCTTTTACTACGGCTACCCGGAAATGTCGCAGGCTCAGATATCTGCCAGATCTGCCAGCACAGCTAGGAATCAGTCACTTTATAGAGAAGCAGCAATAATGATGCAGAATTTCGTGCAATGTCTCGTCTTGCATGCGAGCAGAAACACCATGCGTAAAAGAGCTAGCAGCATCTAGCAGAACTCGGATTGCCAAGCTAGGACCTTATCTCGAGGCTGCCGCAGCCTCTGGAAAGTGCCCTTTCACAACCGCAAGAGCAAACTTCACCGGGTACTCCTGTGATTCCTTCAACTTCTCGGGGTCCCCAGTGACTTTCCTCTTGCCGTCGCCTTGAGTTTCCACTTAAGCAAACCAACCTGGAGGCGGGGAATCGGGTGCGTATAAGAGAGTCTATAAAGCTTTCTAAAGAGCCCCAGCTTCTGTAGGAAACGAAAAAAGGTCCACCACTTGCACTGGGAGTCTTCGCTGCCGTGGCCTTTGGTGCACGTTTGACTGTTGCTTTCGCCTTGACCTTGAAGCTGGCCTTCGCTTTGGCCTTTGCCTTCGCTTTCGCCTTCGCTTTGGCCGGCGAGGGCTTGCCACACTTCCGGCTTCCCCGGATCTTGGCCTGATTGCTCAACTCTTTGCCCATCGAAGCCAGAGACCTCTGTGTACCAATGAGCAGCGTGGCCTTCTGTGACGCGTGACCGAACACCTTCAAGTTAAGCCAGCGTTGCCAGGGGTTTTGCTCCCGTAAGATCGCCCGCCACAATTGTGTGTGGAAGAAGAGAGAGGATGACGGCTGTTCCACGACCCACTCCACGTTGATCAAAAAGGCGATAGTCACAAGCAAACCAACTACTCGGTTCAGCTTGTTGCCGTCATACACACACGGTATGGACGCATCTCCCAGCGGGTCCCTGGGACTTCTTTTCGTAACCGACCTGCTCAACCATATCCAGGATGAGCACTGTGGTCCGAGGAAACATAAGCCCCCTGCCCGGACCCGGAGTAGGGCGATGATGGCCAGAGCGAGCCCCATGTTGTCCAAGAGGTTGAGGTGCTCGCTGTACGACATGTCCAGAGCCACAGCTTTCAGGGAAAGCAGCTCCGCCCAGCGAGCAATCCGGGCTGTTCCTGCGAACAAGTCCGCAACGTCTAAGTTACGGACAACCTGAAAAGGTTCATCCTCTGGGCAATTGAAGATCGTTCGGATGCTCTTGGGCAGGACGTCTTTCACGGCCTGTGGCACTGTCCATAAGAACGGTCTCTCTTCTGGCCCGGGCCTCGTCATGCTCGGCTTCGTCCAATCGGCAAAAACGGCTCTGGGATACCTCCAAGCATTCCCTCGCGCTTGCAGGGTTTCCAAGTCATAGTCAGGGAAATCAGCACCACCGCTCACGCATGCGCTCAGTGCAGCCACGAACAAGCATCGCAACATGGCCCTGAGATCTAGCGGAACAAACTCAAGAGTGACCGCAGCAAAACAACTCGAGCCGCCAGCGTTCTGCACAGTCTTCATCCCTAGACCAAGTAGCCCACGTGCAAAAGCAAGCTGGTCTAGTGCTCCTAGGCACGAATAGAACTGAACGATAGCAGTGAATAGTGAAGGACATTAACTTCAAAGATCCTTGTGCAAACTGTTCTGGATGGCCTGAAAGCTGCAGCCTGCCTCATTGTTGTTTGTAGCTCCAGCTTCCTCGCCTGGCACACGCACGAACATCCCAAGCTCACTCATGCAAGGGCCAACTGCTGCAACCAGCTGGAACAGAACGCTGCAACATGTCTCATCTTTTTTTTCGGCTCCCAGGTTCAGGCGACATGCCAGGGATACGGTCTGTGCTTGGGAGCGGCGGCAAGCAGGCTGAGAAGGTCTCTGTCTCTAGATATAGTATCGAAGCCGTTGTTGCCTGATTTCACAAATTGTTGTTTAGCAGCCTGCAAGACAGGAGGCAGCCTACACATGTAGTCTCTCCCCACATGTACAGGCAGCTTGCAAAAAGCCCAGTGCCTCTTTCACGGATGCTGCGTCCAAGAGCTCAAAGCACACCCCGAGATGAAGGATGTAATTACACTTCCGACGTTGGACCCTGCCAAAGCCCTGAGCCCCTCTATAAACTGGACCCCAGCAAAGCTCGAGAAATGAGTGTGCCCTTCCACACTCATGGAAAATAAGCCGCGGTTGACAGCCTTCTGCGTCACACATGGTTTCAGCTAAACATGTTCAGCAAATCAGCAACAGATTCGCTTGGAGCAGCACCAGTTGCTGGTGTAGGTGCAGGCTGCACTTTTGCAGCAGGCGCCTTCGCCTTCGGATCAGCCGGCGGCTTGGGCTTCGGCACCGCAGGTGTCGAAGGCTTCGGTGGTGCTGGCTTCGGCTCGGTCCGCTGCCGCTTCGCCGGCGGCAAGTTGGCACCCGTCTGGAGGGCATCGATCGCAGCAGACATGGTCTTTTCGAATGTTGCTTTGCCAGCGCCGGGCAAAGGCGGGCTCATCTCGGCGATGCCTCTGCGACTCTCGTGCAGCTTGAGTCTGGCCGGCTTCAGCTGCTGCAGCTTTTCCATTTTGTCGCTGGGGGCAAATCCGGCCATGTCAGCATCAATGTTGGCTCTGATGAACTGGGTCAACATCTTCCGCAGAACACCCACGTGGGCATCGTTGAGGCCGATGAGGATAACCTTCACGCCCATGGAGAGCGCCGTACGCGCCATCATCGCACTTCCAGGGGAAAAGTCAATCAAGACGCGTGCTTGATTTTCCCAGAGCAGCTGCGCGAGGACTTTGGGGTGAAGTTCCATATGGAATAGCACCACGTTGCCCTCAGCATCGGTGCAGCCTGCAAGCGGGTTCTCCTCGCCGCCCTCCTCCGACTCGCTCTCGCGATCGGCCGTAGTCGCCGAGGCTGCCCCTCCGCCAGCACTCTTTCTCCCAACTCCAGGGCTCCAGCGATCTGAGCCGATGACGTTCCTGAACACCGCATCCCGTTCCTTCGACGACACCTTGTGCATAGCGGCGGTCTCTAAAATGGGGGCATTCTGCATGGTCCGGAAAGCGGTATTTCCAGACACAAATCGCCTGGCGGCCGGGCGTCGATCTTTCCAGCATTTGGAAGTCTTGACGATATGGAAGTAGATCTCTGCCTGGGCATCCGCGGGCTGAATACTAGTTACCAACATTAGTGGAACTCCTGACCTTTCCTTGCAATCGAAGAACCGGATCCAGGGAAGCGTATTGATT
This sequence comes from Symbiodinium sp. CCMP2592, assembly GCA_905221615.1. Taxonomy (NCBI): domain Eukaryota; class Dinophyceae; order Suessiales; family Symbiodiniaceae; genus Symbiodinium; species Symbiodinium sp. CCMP2592. Next base: position 195,565 of record CAJNDT010003001.1, on the reverse strand, counting down.
CCGTCCCTCCCCATGGAGTAGCCGCAACAGGACCTCTTCGTCCGGACTGATCTGCATCTCCTTCAGCCCAACCTTGGGTTTCAAGGCCTGAAGCTTCTTTTTCAGGTCCTTGGCGATCAGGGTGTTCCGCCCACTGAAGAAGAGCCCACTGTCCAAATCCCGCATGAGCTTCGCCATCATGTCTATCGAAGAATCCATGCGGGTCTCGTCCGCGGCCGCCTTCATTCGAAAGATCGAGGTGCGGCCAGTGGGGCCCGTGGTCGCGTCCAGACCTGCCTGCCAGCAGAACAGCTTGGAGGCTCCATCTTTTGTGAGGGGATGCCCACACAAAGCATCCATGAGCGAAGGATTGGTCCAGCTCAACAGCAGGACGTTGCTGTTCAGGAACTCCTGTGCCATGGAATTCAGGAGTTCCATCTGCTTCTCGTCGAAAGCCTTTTTTAAGGCAGCAGCCTGCCAAAGACAAAACACTCTATAGAGCTGACATGACGGGCCCACTGATTTAACCCCAAATTCCGCCAACCTCTTCCTCAGACACCGGCTCCTCCGACTGGGAATCTGCCGGGGGAACCGCGGACACAGAGGAGATGCCCTGCGCCATCGACTGCCGAGCTTGCTCTTGCGCGTACATTGCTTCGAGTTCCGGCAGCAACTGTTTTACAAACACCACGCCGAGGGCAGAGCCACCTCCCATCAAGGCGCCGTGCTTTTTGTAGTTGAAGAGAGGAATAAGGACTTGAGTGGTCAGTTTGTCCGCTGATTCCTGGGCAAACATCGGGTAGGTGATGTCCCTCACAGCTGGCGAGCCGTTCTCCTGCGTCCGGATCTAAAGCTTGCAAAATGGAAATCAGTTTAAAACTTAGGTTTGGGCAGCCCTTCCTCCATTCCAACCGGAAATTCCCGATGGAACTCGCGAAGGGAGGCGAAGGGCTTGAGCAACTCAGCATACTTCTCGAAGCGTGGCAGGAGGGCTGTTGGAACCCTGGAATAGAGTACCAGAGCTCGGGCCAGATCTCCAATGCCCCTGCCGCTCAGCTTGATGTTGTTGCCACGAAGAAGCCAGATGTGCAAATTCATGGATGCATCTCGCAGGTCATCCAAGTTGGGGAGAGCTGCTTGAAAAGCATCGAAATTTCTTGCATTTTCTTGCAAAGTCACTTGGATGCCCTTCCTTCCCCAAAGTTCCTCGTTCCTGTCAAACCAATACAAGGCACTGCCTTCGTAGGCCGGTGTGCCGCTGTCCACCATTGCCAGGGAAAGGCGACGGAGCACTCGGAGATGAAGCCGGATGGTGCCAACCGAAAGCGTCGAATCGGAAGTGCCATACACAATCTTGTGCTGGGCCATGTAGTCCACCAGGTTTGTGGCAGCTCCGCTTGAAGCATTCTTCAGCAGATGCTCCTCGCGAATGCTTAGATTCTCGAAGACTGCACAGCAAACATAGTGACTGTAACACGGCAACTTCTTTAGACTGAACACTCCTGAATGGAATTCAGTTCCCGAGCCCTTGAAAGCAAAGAGTGGCCGGCAATGGTGGCATTCTTTTCCTCATCCTCGCGTAGCTGATATGCACGCGCAAGTTTCGTAGCCTCATTCTCGACATACCGCACGGTCATCAGGACGCGCAGCGCAGCCTTCCTGAACATGGCCACGTACTTGCTTTCTTTTGCTTCCGACACCTCCTTGAACTTCAGCAACCACGCGAAAAATACAATGTCCAGATTTGCACGTTGAAGTTTCCCGCAATCCGAATCTGTCAGCTGCTTTCTGTATTTGGCGACCTCCAGGACCATCCCCGGCGGAGGGAAGGAGAAGCTTTGATCCGATCTGTCTCCGAACCATTGGTCCTTAGCGTGCTTCACCGCCGTCAACAAAGGAAAGACGCTCGGAATCGGCATGGCCTCAAAGTCGAGGACCCACAGGGGGACCTCCTTCGTGAAGTCACCGTCTACCTTGCATTCCTCCCAATTTTTGGGATCGTTCTTGACGAAGGAGGTCTTAGCCAACTGCAGCAGTTCGGTTGCCCACGCTGGCGTTTGGCGGGCCAATGCTGGTGCCAAGTCTTCTGCTGCCATTGTGATCACTATGTGCTTCAAACCAATAGAACAGCCCTAGAATCCGAACTGACACTGATGAATCCGATCTGAGAATGTAGTTACTAGTCGATCAACCAGATCGCAGCTTTCGAAAGACGATCAACCGCTTCATGCTATTACAGCATACGCGCAGGCATCGAAACAGCGACAGCATACAAGCAAGTGTTGGAGACTGGCACGTGTAGTCCACTTAAACAGCGGCATTCCTGCACTCTCGCATTAAGTCTCTCCAAAACTGGCCAGAGCCGCCACCAAGGTAGCCGGAGACCAGACCTCCGCACATGAGGCAGCAGATCGGTCTCAGGATATGCAGGTTTGGCCACATTAAGGGTATCATATCTAAAGCCCGATTCCTGGACAGGAGGGGGGCGCTTTTGCAGCACTGAAACTTTAGCGCTGGGGCCCGTCTTAGCAAGGGTACTTTGTCGGCACCTTAAGTGGTACTTTTGCAGCACTTAAATTTTAGCTTTAGCGCTTGGAGTCCGTCATAGCATAGGTACTTGGTCGGTAGTTTTGCAGCAGTCAAATTTTAGCACTCGGGGTCCGCCTTAATCTAGGTACTTGCCAGCACCGTATAAAGTGGTACTTGTGCAGCACCAATGTGACCATTATCTTTACAAGTCCTATAAGCCCTATTGGGTTCAGGCTTGCAGATTATTGCTTGAGGACCGGGGTTTTAAACTACGGCATAAGGCACCAAGTATAGACGCCTACCTTCCTGTACCTGGACAGCCCTTTGTCGTTTCTTAAACGTCGCGTGGTGTTTGCTGTCATGTGTCGTTTCTTCCCCAAAGGGGCTGGCTATTTGATGTTTCTTAACGTTCGATTGATAGGTCCTTTGAAAACTATGTGATTTTGTCCGCAGTCAGAGGCTCCTCAGGCGATATTTTATGCCTATACGACTTTGATAGTGCACATATGTTGAGCGAAAATGACACATCGTATGCGTATTATACCAGGGCGATGGCATTTTGCCACCCCGAGAAACGTGTGTTATAACTGTACACTCTTGCCGCCCCTCAGCCCAAGCACCGAGAGCCGAAGCACCGAGAGCCGAAGCACCGAGAGCCCAAGCACCGAGAGCCGAAGCACCGAGAGCCCAAGCACCGAGAGCCTCCCAAGCACCGAGAGCCCAAGCACCGAGTGGCTGCAGAATCGGGCGTTGGCAATTGCCACACCGGGAAACAGCTGTGCAAACAACATACTTTCACATCACCATCGTGCTTTTATAAAAAAGCACACAGCTTCGCTTATGCATGGTCCGGCCCGTGTCCGTTGCACTCGATTGTGAGCCTGGGTTGATTGGGAAAACTGGTCGGTTTTGTCCGCAGTCAGAGGCTCATCATGATGTTTTGGACCTATATGACTTTCAGATTTAAGTGTACATGACTATAGCAAAATCACACATCTTAAGATATGGCTGCAGAATCGGTCGTTGGCAATTACCACACCGAGAAACAGCTGTGCAAACAGAATACTTTGACATCGCCATAGTTCGATCTATTATAAACAAAGCACGCAGCTTTGATGGCCACCCGCTCCGTGTCCGTTGCAGTCGATCGTGAGCCTGGGTTGATTGTTGTGTGTCGTTTACACTTGGTCTGCAATTGTCTGGGCCAATACCTTACACCCTCGGAGATTCACACGCTAGAGGGGGCCGCCCGCTCAGTGTCCATTGATCGTGATCCTCCGTTGATTGTGGCTTGCGCTTTGCCCTTGGTCTGTGAATTTCTGGGCCAATACCTGACACCCTCGGAGATTCACACGCTGGAAAGTGTGCACTGGTGGATCAGTGCCGACTTGCGCTGGCACATCCTCGCAAGCTCACCTGTGCACTCAAACCAGTCAAGCGCTGCAGGCTCAGAAGACTTACCTGTGCATCCTCGCAGGGCAGGGTGAGATGTGCTTTCTGCAGTTTTTGGTGCACGGCCCAAGCAATCCTGCATTTAGCTGCGCTCGATCATGCAGAGAGGTTTCCTCAACAATCAAAGCGATGGCATCTTTGGTGGTGCCGGCCGTAAGCGTGAGTCCCCAGGTGCTTCGACTGGCAGCAGTGGCGCCACGGGCACCGCAGGGACTGACAGCAGCGGCCCAGTTGCTTCGACTGACAGCAGCGGCCCAGTTGCTTCGACTGACAGCAGCGGCCCAGCTGCTTCGACTTCGACTGGCAGCAGTGCCACCGGCCCCGTTTTGGGTGCCGCTGCAGGATCCACTGCAGATGACAGCAGCGTTTCGGGTGCCGACGCTGGAGGCGACGCTGGGCAAGGCGGCTTCGGGCCGTACAGCCAGGAGCAGGTCGAGCACTTCAAGCGGCAGCTCAAGCATATGGACATGATGGGTATAGACGTCTATGTGACGGACTTTGGTGCCATTCTTGATCGCGATTCACTACGCCAGATCATTAAACGATCTGGCTACTAGACAGAAGCCTCGAGCGATCAGAAAGAAACGAGTGGGCTCGCGCGTGTTGTATGCATTGCTTAGCAACATGGAAGCTTGAGCATGTTCGCTTGCTTCCGCCTTGAGGCAAGTACTGCTGGAAAGGGGTATATAGTGGGCACTTGCACTATATATGGAATACACACACGTATAGACATAGTATATGTAGATAGCCTAGATATGTACGTACGTAAATAGATCGAACACCTGAAACCCTAATTTCTGTCTCCTTGGGCCGTGCAATTTCGACTGGATCGAAGGCACCACAGGCTTGCTTAAATCATAGTTCTCGTAAAATTCTAATCTCAAGATTACCGTGTCTGCCAGGTTGCATCCTCGCCCTCGTGCCCTTCGACATATCCCTACAGCTTCCATATAGGCCTGCTCCCGCAGCTTTCACTGGCTTCGACATCGGAGTTCTGTGCCATCGCAGTACTGCGCCAGGTTTCTTCGCCGGAGAGGCCGCGGCAAGTGTTCGCTTGTGGCCCGGATAGTTTGCAGGCTAATTGTACTTTGTCGGCCACAGGCCTTCTCCATCTCACTCCGACTTCGGTGGATAAGGACTGCCTGCATGCACCCGGCCGAGAGGCAGACAGTCTAGCAACTTGCATGCATGATCGAAGCAGCTGCATGAACGTTTGCATCCCATGCAGCATCCCCTGCTCAATATTGTGTTTGGTTTTCTGTTTCACCGGCCATGGACGCCTTAAGCCGCATGGAAAAAGAGACGTTGGAGCTTCCGCCTCTGCGGCTTCGCCCTCGGATTTCTGGGCCGGGTCCATGCCCAGCCATGGGCCCTCACAGCGCCCACTTGCGGCAGCTTGGCTTCTCAGAGTTCAATGTTTCAATCTAGCTGAATACATACGTATGCGCACGTGCACTTCTGGTGCAGATTTCGTCCTGATCACTACGTGACCCCAAGCAACTCGGACCGCTCGCGCAGCAGTTCCTCGATTGCAAATGTATAATAAGGGACATCCCCATCCTATTGTTTTGCTTACGTGCTTTAAGGCTTCGGGCACATGACGACTTTGGGCAGCGGCGGCGGCACCATGGGCAGTTGCAGCGGGCCGCGAATGACGCAGTCGGGACGCATGATCGGACGCTGGACTTACATACGTTAAACCTTCTTCGTGGCTGCTGGCAAATCTCCCTTCCCCAGGATTCGGCTCGCTGGAAACGCTCGATGGCGGACACTCGACATTTGAACCCTAAATGAACCTCAATCTTAATTCTAAATTCTGTATATCCCTTAAGCAACTAAGGATTTGGAGTGCTGCCGGAGCTGCAGATGCCGGTACGGCCGGCTGATGGCGGACACTCGACATTTGAACCCTAAATGAACCTCAATCTTAATTCTAAATTCTGTATATCCCTTAAGCAACTAAGGATTTGGAGTGCGGCAGGAGCTGCAGATGCCGGTACGGCCGGCTGGTGGCGGACACTCGACATTTGAACCCTAAATGAACCTCAATCTTAATTCTAAATTCTGTATATCCCTTAAGCAACTAAGGATTTGGAGAGCAGCAGGCGCTGCAGATGCCGGTGGAGCCGGCGGTAGCAGATGAGGAGCCCATGGAGTCCCCGGACAAACCCGGGGAATGGACTCCATCCCTCAAGAGTCAGATCAGCGAGGACGAGGAAGAGTGCTGCGGCTGCGGGCTATATAATTGACTGTACAGTCATTAAGGCATTTCCAGAAGAAGTATAGTAGTAGTTGTTGTTGTTGCTGCTGCAACAGAAGCTTTCGACCTCCAACCCTGAACACCATAAATGCTTATTATGCTTATTATGTGCTTTCGGGGTCCCTTATATACTTGAGTGCCATATCATAGAGTATCTTGCACGACGATGCCCGTGCCGCAGCAGCTCCGGGGCCTCGATTTTGTGCACACACCAGCAGCTGCTGTTGCGAGCGACGTGATCGGGCAACGAAAAAGATCGAGTGCTGCAGGCCGACACGACACAGCCATGCATGTGTCTAGATTCCGATGTTCCTGTGCATGTACTTACGCCTTACGCGCCGAAGGACTCCCTCCACCACGCTGCGCAGATGAGGCCCGGGCCCGGGTGTTGGCACCTGCCACCCCGGTGCTGCGGACCTTCCAAATCTCTTGCCCTCTGGCTTAATTGGACGCATGTCTGTCTGCTCGGGGATGAACCTGAATGCCAGGATGGGACGATCTCGGAAGAGAAAATTCTTATCAGGACTGCTCCTTGATGCCTCTTACATGCGATCGTTGTTTGAAAGTGTAAACGTGTGCGCCTGTGCACAGAACGAGAAGCAAATGATGTGGCCCGTCCGCTCAGCAAGTGCCCCCTCGCTTTGCCAGCAATTGCTTCTGTGAGGCTTTGTTGTTGTGCCTGTGCGATCACGCATCATGGATGCTCGAAATCGTGTCTCGGATTGCTCGAGTCAAGTGACATCACGTAAGCATAAACCTCGTTCCGGCACCTTTTAGGGAAGCCGTTCATACAGCAATAACTCTGGCCGCTAAAACATATTGTATGTGCCGTGCATGTAAATCATTCTTGTTGGGCTGCTGGGCAACATGGATCAGCCTCTGAAATATCTAAATTGGTCTACGCACAGCGCCTTGGACTCAGAGCCATGGTATATATTCCAGATGTGCTGCTGGTTGAAAAGTGCCTAGAGCGCTTGGAATTCCATGACATGAGGGAAATATATGGCATGGTCTTTCTTGGCCTTCCTTGGGCTCCTTGCTCGCAATAGGCGTTTGCACTTAGAAAGATTCCGTGGCAGTCATGCTGCATGCTGCACTTTTGTTGATTGCATACACTGGATGCAAAATGGCTCTGCAGCATGGTGTTGAATGTGCATGGTCCTGGATTCCAGGACTCGGCTACAGGTATCTCTAGCAGTATAGAGCTAGCTGCATGCAGCTGTGCATGGTCCTGGATTCCAGGACTCAGCTACAGGTATCTCTAGCAGTATAGAGCTAGCTGCATGCAGCTGTGCATGGTCCTGGATTCCAGGACTCAGCTACAGGTATCTCTCGCAGTAGAGCTAGCTGCATGCAGCTTTTGTCAGATGTGCACATTAAGCAAACCAGTAGAATGGGTCGGCCAAGCGGGATGGTCGAGCGGACTTTGGAAGCGGACGAGCTGTCCGCTGTGGTTGATCAGATCAAGAATAATGTGCCCCTGGACTTCATCCCGAAGGTGATCGAAGATGCTCAAAATATCTTCAAGAAGGTGGCCAGTCTGAAAGGGACCATCGCTCGCGAGTTTCTGATTGCTCCCCGGCGAAAGTGAGTTCTGCTATTCCTCTCTTTGTTGGGGTGTTGTCTGCTTCGCTGTCTCTCGAGACGATCAGGAGCATCATTGGATCCTGAAGCCACTCCTGCTCTGCGAGCCCAAGGTCCTCATCAGTGGTGAGTCGATGCTCAGCTCAAACTGTAGATCGTGCATGCTGTGTTGCCTGAGATTGAACATTCCTGATCAGGATGGTGCAGATTCTGTCGAGTGTGCTCCTGCCGATCATGCCGGGGGTGATCGTTGAAACCCTGGCGTACGACTTGAAGGCGATGGTATCGGCGCTGCGGAAGCTTCGGCGGTCGTGGAAATTTCTTGCAGCGCGTTGCGGCAGCACAAAGTGGCCGAGCGTTGCCTTCTCCTATGATGAGAAGCTGCTGGAGCTTCTCGACCTCTTGGAGGACGGAGCTCAAGAGCTCAAAGACGACGCCGCGATGCCCGAGGCCGAGTTGGAGCATGACCTGCTGTTCGATGTGAAGCTCGAGGAAGGCGACAGAGAAAGAATCGAGTTGCAGAAGCAACTGGATAACAAAAGGAAGCGCGTCATGGAGGACTGGGTGGTCGACTCATGTGCTTGTGTATATTCCTGGGCCACATGTCACCGGTCTTGTTGCTGCTATGTATATAGGATCTAGAAAACAAGCTCCTGGACCTTTGTTCGGACGATGAAGGTGCCCGCATGCCAGCTCCTGGCCTCTGATTGAGTCGAGTTGTGCCATTTAGGTTTCATTTGGATTTCTGTGTGTCTGCGCAATGTATTGCTGTTTCCTTCGCCGGCCGCTCTATCTCAGTCCGCCGGAAGTTCGACCGACAAGCCCGCGGCGGCCGGAAGTTCGACCGACAAGCCCGCTGCGGCCTCTGGGGCCGCATGATTGAATTCCAATTCTTTCCAGAGGGTTCAACACATGATCGACTGCATGCACCAGGCAGACCCGGCTCCTGATCCAGACCAGTTCGCTGCAGCTTCGAAGGTGGCATACACAATTCTTTCCAGAGGGTTCAACACATGATCGACTGCCTGCACCAGGCAAACCCGGCTCCTGATCCACACCAGTTCGCTGCAGCTTCGAAGGTGGCATACCCAATTCTTTCCAGAGGGTTCAACACATGATCGACTAGCCTGCACCAGGCAGACCCGGCTCCTGATCCAGACCACTTCGCTGCAGCTTCGAAGGTGGCGTACACAATTCTTTCCAGAGGGTTCAACACATGATCGACTGCCTGCACCAGGCAGACCCCGCTCCTGAGCCAGACCAGTTCGCGGCAGCTTCGAAGGTGGCATACACACCACAACCGGAATACGTAAAGGAAGCTCTGCTGCCCCCAAAACCATGATGCCTGCATGCCTTGCCCTGTTGGATCAGTCACCTTATAGACTGGCCAGGATATGAAAGATCACAATGCACGCACACCAGCAGAACCGCTGTTGTCGTCAGGCTGGGCCTTGAGTCATGTGTTTGAGCTGTCATAACCATGAAACCTTCCTGGCACTGCAGACCAACTGAAGCTCCGTGCGGAGAAGAAGAGCGTGGCTGCTGAGAAAACAAAGAAAACAAGAAAGACCTACGTCACAAAGAAGGCACGTCGCAATGGAAAAGATGTGTCTCGCCGGCAGGATAAACTTCACATGCAGTGCATGTCGTCATATGCTGCATATGATGCGTCAAACATGTTGTGGTCCAGATCCTGGCTCTGGCGAAGAAGCTGGATAATGGCAAAGACAAGCAGCTCATACAATTGAGCCACCACTTCGATGAGGCTGGGATCTTTCACCGCTGAATGTATGCTTCCTAAGGAAAACCTCGGTCGGACGTGCTCTTGGGACCCATTTTTCAAGTGCTTCAGGTGAACGCTGCCGCAGCAGAGCTTAATGATGGTGGTGATGAGGGCACGGTTCTGGAGAGACTCCGGAACCTGAAGAACGCTGCAATGGCAGACGCTAGCTGAAACTATATATGCTGCGTGATGATGCAACCGCATGGCGCTGCGGCGAATGGGAAAAACGCAAGAGTATGTCACATTAAATCCATGTTCATTCCGGATTTGCGATTTCACACATGCAACATCCTGGATATGAGGTTCTGGTGGAACTGGTGATCTTCCACTTTGTCCTGCAGAAAGCAGGAGTTCGTGCGTCGGAGGAGCAGCAATTTAAATTGTGACTGCCACGCAGAACCAATCCTCTTTGCCTTTATCATTCCTGTCAGGAGGTGTGCGGTGATGTGCAACTCCTGGAATTCTTCGCTGGGAAAGCCCGCCTGGCATCTGCTTGGCGGAATATGGGTTACGATGTGAAAGCCATTGATGTCGATCGAACCAATGCTGCAATACATCATGTATTGTCTTTCCAATTTTCGAGAACTGAACCTTGTCTAGTTCGTATAAGGCAGCGAGCTGCATGACCTGAGCTCCAACATTGGCTTGCTGGTCGGCGTGGCAGCAATCCTGCTGGCCCAGCCAGGGGCGCTATGTCATCTCGGCGTCGTCTGCTCCAGCTTTGTATGGATAAATGCTGCAACACATCAGAGGAGCCCCTTCTTTCCGGAAGGTGACACCACCAGGCCGCACGTGGCTTTGGGGAACCGCCTCGTTGGTGTCACGGTGGCATTCGCCTTGCTGGCATGGTGGCGTGGATCTGTGTTCACGATTGAGAACCCGAAAGGTTCTCATATAGTCAACACGGTGCCCATGCAATATTTGATATCCTTCTTTAAGGACAGAGGTGGCCTGAGCCAGTATAGCATCAACCTGGGAAATTGGGGCGCCGATTCACTGAAGCCTGTGTGGATCTATTCTGCTGATGATGTCACGGAAGCCCTCACGAGCTACACGTCCTTCACAAAGAGTGATCACTCCAGTCTGCCTGTGACCTGCAGGCATCTCGGTTTAGCTAGTGGCATTCCTGCATGGTGTCCTTGTTCCCCTGTATATATCGTCTACCCAACGAGGACTCATGATGTGAATGGAGTCGAACGAGTCACGGGCGGTCCGGGATTGAAGGCCAGTCAAGACTATCCCGTCGAGCACATGCCCGAGATTGCGTGACTGCTTAATCGTGCAGTTTAATCGTGCGGCCTAGATAGGATTGAATGCCAACCCAGGTTTGGGCGATGCATCGCGAACTGGTGGAAGATCCATCGCAGTCGCTTGCGATCCCTCGGGACCTTGCTGCATGGTATGAATCGGTGTGATCCGGATCGTGTTACATTAGACACGTGCAGGATGTCCCGTCGGATTGCCGCATTGGCTGCTTCTGGTGACATGGGCCTGCTCCAAATGAAGGATTGGGTGGCACGTCTACCCCTGAACTCTGCTGTGATAGAGTGTTGCCCTGGCCATGCTGACCGTAGGTTGGCATACTTCGGGCTGTTTCATATGACGATGTCGACTTGGAGCTGGCGGATACCCTCATGTACTGTCGACGTTTCCTGTGACCCGACTGCATTTGCTGATTCGTATCATCCGTCACAAACAAGTTCCAATCAACCGTACAACGGAACGACCCGTTACCGACCCGTTACCGAAAGAAACGTCTATTACATAATAGAACAGGGCCACCCGTTACCCACCCGTTACGACCCGTTACCCCTATAGAGCAACTTACCCTTCCTATCCATTCGAGTACATAACACACCAACCCGTTACCAATTGCCTTCATGGCATCTGTTGCTGTTGGTTGGATGTCGTCTCAGGATCCGATGGCTTGACGCTTGAATGCAACATCTGTCTGCGCTTGTGTCAAAACATTGGGCAGCGTAATTGCTGTTGTGAACATGATGCATTCTACGGGCTGTGCTTCGCTGCTGCATATATGGAGCTCCGATTGCCCACCTGCAGCTTTTGGTTTTCCTGTAGGGATCCCGTGCGTAGGGAGGCCCTTGCTTTGGGTCGTGCTTCGATCCTTGATGTCGGACATGTCCGACATTTTGTAATTTGACAGACAACTTGGCAAAGCCAGCTTAGCAACAAAACTCAAACATGTCCGACATCAGGGTGAAGTTGGAGCAGATGGACTCGGCCGAGAAAATCGGTCGAGTTGTGTGCCGGGGTTTGAAAGATGCCGAAGTGCATCCTGCTCCTCGGGCCAGCGAGACGCAATGCATGTCGACCCAAGCAACGCTGGCGACGCAGGTGGGCTTGTTTCATGCGGCAGAACATGTGTACGTTGCTCAATGTGCATTTCTCTGTCAGGCTGACAACGATTACCTGGAAATGGATCTCGAAGATCTCATGGATGAAGCGGAAATGAAGGCCCGGTATCCTTTTGTCTGGACACCGCATGCATTGGACTCGTGATGTTAATTCAGCGCAGGAGATTTCAGAAGATGCCCAGCTTGATCCACTCAAGAAAGTCGAAATGATTTTCGAGATCGAAGAAGCGACCCAATTGCATTTGGTTGAATTAGGTGCTCTGCATGCAAGTCGTCCGGTCTTTCCGTCGAGGCAAGAAAGAAGCGACGAATGGAGGAAGAGGAATTCCTGCGGAACCGTGTGGTTTCCTTGAAGAAACAAATGGAGGTAGGATTTGCAGTTCGTAAGTGCCAACACCCTTAAAGTGTACGTCCGTGCGGGGTGGCTAAGTGCCAACGCCCGCATACTTTCGCCCTGAATCGTTGCTAGGACTAGTGTACGTCCGTGCGGGGTGGCTAAGTGCCAACGCCCACATACTTTCGCCCTGAATCATTGCTAGGACTAGTGTACGTCCGTGCGGGGTGGCAAGTGCCAACGCCCGCATACTTTCGCCCTGAATCGTTGCTAGGACTAGTGTACGTCCGTGCGGGGTGGCTAAGTGCCAACGCCCACATACTTTCGCCCTGAATCATTGCTAGGACTAGTGTACGTCCGTGCGGGGTGGCAAGTGCCAACGCCCGCATACTTTCGCCCTGAATCATTGCTAGGAACAAGATGAGAAAGCCACAGCGAAGGCGGAAGAACAAAGGCTGAATGAGGAGATCCGAAAGAAGGAGGAGGAGGAAGCCAGGCGGAAGGAAGAAACACAAAGGCTCAGCGATGAGCTCAACGAGGAGATCCGCATGGGGATGGAGGAAAGCAGGCGTAGGGAAGAAGAAAACCGCCTGAGGGATGAGATCCGGAAGAAGCAGGAAGCCATGGAGGCAGAAGAAAAAAAACTGAAAGAGGAGATTCGACAGAAGGAGGAAGCCATGCGAAAGGCAGAGGAGCTGAAGGAGATCCGCAAGAAAGAGGAGGAGGAAGCCAGGCGGAAGGAAGAAGAAATGCTGAAGGAGAAGATCCGCCAGAAAGAGGAGGAGGAAGCCAAGATGAAGGCAGAAGAAGAAAGGCTGAACGAGGAGATCCGACAGAAGAAGAAAGGCTGAACGAGGAGATCCGACAGAAGGAGGAAGCCATGCGGAAGGCAGAGGAGCTGAATGAAGAGATACGCAAGAAAGAGGAGGAGGATGCCAGGCGGAAGGAAGAAGAAAGGCTGAAGGAGGAGATCCGCCAGAAAGAGGAGGATGCAAAGCGGAAGGCAAAAGAAGAAGAAAAGATGAAAGAGGAAATCCGCAGGACCAAGGAGCAGGAAGCGAAACGGATCGCAGACGAACAGAAGATTAAGGATGAGGAGTTCATGCAACGCAGAGCTGCTTTGGAACGACAGTTGGAGGATCTGCGTAAGAAGGAAGAATCCATGAGGATGAATAAAGCTGAGGAGGATGAGGAGGAATGCAAGAGACGCAAGGAAGAAGAAACGAAGAGAATGGAGGAGATGCAGAAAAAGGAGGAGGAAGACAACAGGCGCTGGGAAGAGATCATGAAGCAAGATCAGGAAAACCTCAGGCTTAAGAAGGAAGCAAAGGAAAAGGCCGAAGAAGAGATTAGGAAAAAAGAGGAGGAGGAAGCCAGGCGCAAGGAGGAAGAAAAAAAGGCCAAAGATGAGATCAGGAAAAAGGAGGAGGAGGAAACCAGGCGCAAGGAGGCAGAAGAAAAGGCCCAAGAAGAGATCAGGAAAAAAGAGGAGGAGGAGGAAGCCAAGCGGAAGGAGGAAGCAGAAAAGGCCCAAGAAGAGATCAGGAAAACAGAGGAGGAGGAGGAGGAAGCCAGGCGGAAGGAGGAAGCAGAAAACACCAGACAAAGACTCCGGAAGGAGATGGATGACTTGGAACGGCAGCTCGTGATGCTCCAGAAGGATCAGGAAGTCAAGTGCAAGGAGGGCCCAGAAAACACCAAGGATGAGACCAGGAAAAAAGAGGAGGAGGAAACCAGGCGCAAGGAGGCAGAAGAAAAGGCCCAAGAAGAGATCAGGAAAAAAGAGGAGGAGGAGGAGGAAGCCAGGCTCAAGAAAGAAAATGAAAAGGCCAAAGAGACTCCACTAGACCAGGCCGATCAATCCTAAACCTTAAATGTCCACAACCCTAAACCCTAGAAACCCTAAACCCTAACTTATTTAAACCCAACACGTGCGCTCTGATCCGATCTTCCCAAAACTCGCCCTAACCCCTAAACCTAAACCCTTATGAACCTCCCCAAACCCTTATAACCCCTAACCCCTATAAACCTTGTAAACCATTAGGCTAGAAACTGACAGGAGAAGAGATACGAAGACGAACGGGAGCGACTTCTGCTGGAGCTGGATCAACTGAAAGCGGAGAAGCAAGCACGTCAGGAGGAAATTCAGCGAAAACTGAATCTACAGTCCAAGATGGATTCAGAAACTGTGCAAGAAGCGATGGCGAAAGTCAGGGAGCAGCTCGACAAGCAAGCGGAGGACAAGAAAAAAATGGATGAGCTCGCCCGGCTGCGTCAGCAGTCACAGGCCCTGAGGTCCAGAGTGGATGACGAGGACGAAGTGAAGAAACAGTTGGGATGGACCAAAGTGAAGGAGGAGAAAACCGAGGAGCCCTCGTGTGAAGAGAAGAAGGATGAGAAGAAGGATGAGAAGAAAGAGGAAGAAGCAAAAAAAACTGTGGATCGGAAGCCGGCTTCCGAAGAGCCGCCGGTGCAAAAGCCTGCGTGCAACAGACGCCAGAGCGCGATGCTTCTGAATCGCCTGAGGAAGAATCCGAAAAGGCAGGAAGCCCTGCCCGCTTCCCTGAGAGAGAAGCTTGCAAAAGAGGATGACGACTCCGTTTCGGACTTGATCAGTGAGCTCATAGAGCATGGGGGCGACTTGCAGGAGCTGTGCAGCAGCTACGAGCGGCAAGTCGTGAAGGAGGTCAGCAGCCAGGAGCTGACGAATTCAGCTCCCTACACGGAGCTGGAACTGATCCAGAAATACGGAGAGCGGGCGAAAGATGTCATGAAAGAGAAGGAAGCCAGTGGAGATTGGGCCGAAGATCCAAACCTCCGAGGCTCCAAGATCTTCTACCTTTCCAAGACAGAGAGGACCACATGACATCATGCGACGTCTGAGAGTTTTGTTCATGCATGTTCTGTAGGTCTGCTGCATCTTAAAAGTGCTGCTGCTGCTGCCCGTGTCCTCTCGAAGGAACTGGGGGAGTTCCGACATCGATCGTTCCTTGGCCTGACTGATCCCATGCTGGACATGTGCCTTTAATTGTGTGTTTGTGACGTCAATCAGTCTCCCTCGAGAATCCCATAGCTTATTTCATGTTATCTCAGGCCAGATCGTGGGCGCCCGCACGAATGTTCATCGAGATGATTTGCCTGCTCTGAAAGATCTTATGCCACCTACCCAGATTTAGTGAGGGTTGCAGGTCCAATGCATTTGTGCACCACATGTTTTTTTTGCACATGTGCTACGGAGGCGGCCCGAACCGAGTGCTCTGAAACGACGGCTTGGACAGCCGTCATCGTCCTCGGCTCCCTCGCCTTCGCCTTCGGTGCCATCAACGCCTGCGACGGCCGATCCGAAGGGTGTGCCATCGGGAGAGAAGGATACCCGAGATCCGCCAGCACCCAAGAAGCCGAAGAAGAAGACGCTGGAAAACATGACTGTGCTCGACAAGGGCGAGGACCTGGCGAAGAAAACCCTGGCTGGGTCTACGTTGGCTGCCAAGCTGAAGACGGAGATGGAAGCGAATCCCTACGGCAAGGACTTGCTGAAAGATCTGGCCAACGCCGAGAGCAACTTCAAGTGCCCCGCTCGCACTTATACTTTCTCTCGTAGGGAACTGTTTTCGATTCTGCCACATGTGTGCGTGGCGCATGTCACATGCCAGGAAATTGTACAACGATGTGAAGGCATTGTTGAGAGCCAAAGTGGAGGTGGAGGAGCAGTACCTCCCTTTCGGGAAGCAGTACGTGCTGCTGCTGCAAGATATGGAAAGGCCGAAGCAAGCAGCTGAAAGCCTCACAAAAGCAGCGACCATGAAACCGGCCAATAAGCAGGGATCCAACAAGAAACGCAAGGGTGCTCCAAAGGAGCAGTGAAACCCTCGCTTGTTTTGGTTCGTCTCTGCCGGGCATGAGGCCTCCTCTCCCGGCAGCGCAGGTGTCGTGCGGGTCACGGGTGCTGTCTGGCAGACGTGGCAGGGATGCAATCTTGTCCATGTTACTCTAGTGTGGGGCCTCGCCTCCAGGGCTGAGGCCCCGGCCCCCTCAATCCAGGAAATAGAATTTGACCCGGCCCCTTCTAGGGAGCCGCAATGATACCAATGAATATTGCGTTGCTGCGCATGTCGTCATGGCCAAGACAGATCCTGCTCCGATGCCTGCAGAATCCTGCACACTTTTGCTATAGTTCAGCGGCTATTGTAACAAAAAATCTGACAGCTGCGTTGTTGCCTTCGGTCTCGCGTCGCACGATCGATCACAATCTCGTCCTATTATATATCCTGTCGCAGGTACGGTGCGTCCACCTCGTGCAGTGCAGCTCCGAACTTGGAGTCCGCGGTCATGCCAGCTGCCAGCAGAACATGCAATCAATTATGGGGAGTTGCAATAATGCTTTTGTCCACAGCTACGCTCAGCATAAATTTTGCATGGTTGCTGCAGGAAGCAACAACATCGACGAATGAGTCTCAACCGCATTACTTCCACATCTCTTTCAGGGCGTTGGCACTTGCCACCCCTGTACAGAGCTGATCAGGAAGACAGACGACATGGATGGCCGTGGAGCGGAAGTGTTGGCAGAACGTGTGGGGTCTGGTGCCATGTCGATTCACGACTCCGCTAAGATTGCCGCAGCCTTTGTCTGTGACGGTGCACGTGGTGTCGCAAATCGACAGTTTTCAAGGAGCACGAGAGAAAGAGACATGTGGCGCTGGATACAACTCCCTTTCCGTGGATACAGATGTAAGCTGCCGCTGCTCAGCTCTGGGAGACCCGGCCAGAATCAAACCAGAAGTTTGGTTCACGAGGAGGTTTGCTTCGTGCTGCCATCTGATGTCTTCCATGAAATACACGCTCGAGGCCTGGAGTCTGAAATTTTTCTGGGGCTGGGAAGCTTGGAAGAGTGGTGGGCCAGAAACTCCGCAACTTTAAAGTAGTTTATTTTTTTCTAAAAGAAAACATATCGACCAATCTACCTATCTAGCCACAGACCCCTGAACCCCCGTATAACACAAATGCTTGAGTCCGTGGGCGACACACTGAGGAGAAACAGATGAGGTGTACCTCTCTGCTCATAAGGACCACCCGCTGCACCTGACGTACCCCATGGTCTGGCACGAAGACGCCGTGCCAAATTATCATGATGAGTCTGCGGCATTCTGGAGCTGGTCTGTGCCCCTGAACGAAAAGGGATCCCTCTTGTCGCGACATTGCTTCATTGGCTTGCCTTCCAGTCGCATCTGCGCCAAAACACGAGAGGCAGTGCTGGCTGTGCTTGAGTGGGACCTGAGATCCTTGAAAACTGGATGTTTTGCAGATCGCGACCATTTGGACGTGGTTTTCCCAGAAAACAGCTTCAGGGGCAAGAGGGCAAAAACCCCGATCATGGGCGACAAACGTGCCATCTTCTCGTGGTGGAAGGGTGACCAGGAAGCCCACATGCTCAGCCACCGGTTGAGAAGGAATTATTTGACCAACAACTGTTGCGACCTTTGCCTTGCCCAGAAAAGACTTCGTGGCCTCACCTACGCTGACTTTACGATGGCTGCCAACTGGCGACGAACCCTGGAACCGAGGCAAGCATGTACCACAGAGGAGCACACTCCATGGAAGGTGATCCCTGGCTTTCACAAACACAGACGCGCTTTCGACAGCTTCCCACTTGCAGTATGATTGGCTGGTAAACGGTGTAGGACTGAGATTGAAAGAGTTGCTTTAACAACTAATGTGGTGCCTCTGCAGCCGAGTAATGCACATTGCCCATCTGGGCATCTTGCGGGACCTCATTGGCAGTGTCCTCTGGGAAACGTTGGAAAGCCGAATCTCGGAGCATGGTAAGCTGTGACGTGGGTTTGTTTGCTGCATGTCATGGGGTTTAGAAGTTGCTATCATTTGTGCTTTCGAATCGTCCAGGTCAGATGCATGAGTTCCTGGGCATGGCTTCTGACACACCGTTCGACAATGTCCTGTTTACTTTTACTGCACGCGCCAAGCTGTGGGCTCGTGACCGTCGCCTGGACGTCCACATCAAGCCGCTGACGGTGGCATCGCTGGGCAAATCGGACAGCGCCAACTACCCTGAGCTGTCGTCACGCATCAAAGCATCTCGAACGAGGAACTTGCTGGCGTTTGTGACACACTTTGCCATTGACGTAGTACTTGAACTGCATCAGCCATATCGCTTGTTTTCCTAAATGGCATGGTGAAAGATAGATATATATATATATATATATATATATATATATATATCCTACCCAATGAGGAGCGGGCCGTGCCGTGGACTGCAGATGCTGACTTTATTCACTGGAATCAAGTTCGTGCCGCTATGCTCTGGTCCTTGGATTCCGCTTTGTCGCTCTTCGGCAAAGGCCAACGACCGTTTCTCGCTCGACATGAAGCCTCTCAAGGCACTGCTTTGCTGCAATTGCACCTGGAACTCTGGCAAAGGATGGCTCGGCAATGCTTGCTTCGCAAGCAAACTCTGTACAAAGTGAGGCCGAAACACCATTACTTGTGTCACCTGATATCTGACATTGAACGCAATGCTATCAACCCCATGTTCTTCGCAAACTTTGCAGAAGAAGATTTCATGAAATTCATGAGATCTTGTGCCCACGCTTCCCATCCGCGGACTATGTTGATGGCGTGGAGTGCTCGATATATCTTGAAGAGATCCATGATGTGGCGCCGTCTGCAGAGTGAAAAAGGTTGGCTTGTGCACCATGTCTGACACACGCACGCTTAACTCGTTGCTTGGTCGGTTGGCTTGTTTTTCGGTCGGTCGGTCGGTCGGTTGTGCTGGCTTGCTGTGCTTGTTCGCTTGGTCGGTCGGTCGATTGTGCTTGGTTGATTGCGCTTGCTGTGCTTGTTCGCTTGGTCGATTGGGCGCCTTGGGTTGTGCTTAAGGCTTGCTGTGCTTGTTTGCTTGGTCGGTCGGTCGACCGTTGTGCTTGATTGGTTGTGCCTGAAGGCTTGCTGTGCTTGTTCGCTTGGTCGGTCGGTCGTTGTGCTTGGTTGGTTGTGCTTGAAAGCATGCTGTGCTTGAAGGCTTGCCGTGCTTGTTCGCTTGGTCCGTCGGTCGTTGTGCTTGGTTGGTTGTGCTTGAAGGCTTGCTGTGCTTGTTCGCTTGGTCGGTCGGTCGTTGTGCTTGGTTGGTTGTCCATTTGCAGAAGCACCCGAAGCCCGAGAGCCATCGAAGCCGAAGGCAATTCTTTGTGCAAAAGCCCCCCATAGCCCTAAGCACCGAGAGCCGTAGGCAAGTGTATGCAGAAGCCCCCCGTATAGCCCTAATCACCGAGAGCCGTAGTTAATTGTTTGCGCAGAAGCCCCGGTAGCCCTATAAGCACCGAGAGCCGTAGGCAATTGTATGTGCAGAAGCCCCCCGCAGCTCTGCACCGTGCCGTATTGTCTGCAGAAGCCCCGTAGCCCTAAGCACCGAGAGCCGTAGGCAATTGTTTGCAGAAGCCCATGTACCCTATAAACACCGAAACCAGATTCGAAGCAGTGCGACTGTTATTTATATACTTATTAATTAAGCCCAAAGCATGGACCTTGATGTAAAGTTACAACTTGTTGTTTCTTTTGTTTATTGCTGCTTGTCTGTTGTTTCTTTGCCTGAAAAATAATCGACTTGTTGTTTAAGAAACGCCAAAAGGTTGTCCAGGTAGCTAGTGAGGTACGTCAGTCGGTGTTGGCTGGCAAGATTGGCATGGGGACCGGGACCATTGTACTAGCATCGATGCTGGAGGACGGTGCGAGAAATTACACTGGGGCGTCCGCGCTTTTCCGCGCTTTCTGTCCGACGCGACCATTCGGACGTCCGCGCTTGGTGTCCGACGCGACCATTCCGACGTCCGCGCATTGTGTCCGACGCGACCATTCGGACGTCCGCGCTTTGTGTCCGACGCGACCATTCCGACGTCCGCGCTTTGTGTCCGACGCGACCATTCCGACGTCCGCGCTTTGTGTCCGACGCGACCATTCCGACGTCCGCGCTTTGTGTCCGACGTGACCATTCCGACGTCCGCGCTTTGTGTCCGACGTGACCATT
Organism: Symbiodinium sp. CCMP2592; assembly: GCA_905221615.1. NCBI lineage: Eukaryota > Dinophyceae > Suessiales > Symbiodiniaceae > Symbiodinium > Symbiodinium sp. CCMP2592. The sequence goes on along the minus strand of CAJNDT010003001.1, from coordinate 175,234 downwards.
CCGACGTCCGCGCTTTGTGTCCGACGTGACCATTCCGACGTCCGCGCTTTGAGTCCGATGCGACCATTCGGACGTCCGCGCTTTGTGTCCGACGCTATACCCTTGGGAATGCACACGCTGCGACCGACACAGGATGATGAGGTGGGCGGTGGGCAGGTCCATTTGCAATCTTGGTTCCCTGGAAGGTCTGAGGGACCTTCCAGGGAACCGGACCCTGCAAGCTGCGGGGTCGGACTCCCGGGCGTCGCGCGTGCAACGCCAGGGAGATGAAGTCCGACCGGAGATCATCTCCCGGGAAGGACCAGCCCGCTTCCAGGGAGATGAACTCCGGTCGGACTTTAACTCCCCGGCGTTGCGCACGGGACGCCAGGGAGTTGGACCCTGCAGCTTGCGGGGTCCAGTTCCCTGGAAGGTCCCAAACCATTGGGGCGTCCCACGTGCGACGCTCGACGTCCGCGCTTTGTGTCCGACGCAACCATTCGGACGTCCGCGCTTTGTGTCCGACGCAACCATTCGGACGTCCGCGCTTTGTGTCCGACGCAACCATTCGGACGTCCGCGCTTTGTGTCCGACGCAACCATTCGGACGTCCGCGCTTTGTGTCCGACGCAACCATTCGGACGTCCGCGCTTTCCGCGCTTTCTGTCCGACGCAACCATTCGGACGTCCGCGCTTTCTGTCCGACGCTACCAGTGGGAGTCCATGCCCTGTCAGTCTAGGTGGTACTTTTACAGCGCAAATTTCAAACCCTTATTCCTACACCCTGATGGGTTCATGTTGCAGCTACTATTAGTTTAAGGACTGGGGTTTTTAACTATAGACTATACGGCTTAAAGACAGCTTCAACGACTGCGACAACAAGAATTATAGGATCCTTAAGGGGGGGTGGTTCAAGGGGGGAGGGTACTAGGGAGCTTTGGGGAACCTTAGGGAAGCTTAGGGAGTATTGGGGAATAATGGGGATTACTAGGTTACCTACCCCCCTTGGACCACCCCCCCTTAAGGACATCCTAAAAGAAGTGCACGAGGAGCAGCAAAAACAAGATGGACGACAATGGATATTTAGAAAGAGTGGAAAACCAACAGAAAAAGTAGCAACGACACCAAAAGCCAAAAGCCTAGACCGACGCATGGCAAGGTCGCACGAAACTTTGAAGCTAAGATCAGAGAACATGTTCTATTCCATCCCGGACCATACACAATATCATGATGACGGGCTCTGCATGCACAGGTGCAACTGCCAGATTAATCGTGCTATTGCCTTATCCCATGAATGCCAAGGTGCAGTCGCTGACGTATTTCCAGTAGAAGAAGTGCTTGCGGGCCTAAAGATTGGAGTTCAGTGGACTGGTGTCAGCGTGGATACGGGCATAATCGACAAGCCAGGCTCTGCAATCGATGCCCTGCGCGATCGCCACGCAGCGATCTCGGACTGGTGCGAAACACCAGCCACAGCAGCCGATCGGGCTCTCTGAAGCGGTGAGGTGTCCCTGCCTCTGGCGCAGGCTGTGGTGCATGGTAGCCTTGCACAGTGTCAAGCACGCACGTGCAGTCTACGCACGCATCATCATGGTCACCATTCGTGTTTCCGTTCCCGTGCTTGGGGGTGTGGGGTGTGATGGGGCTGACCGTGGCATTCATACGTCCCGATCACACCTACTAAAGTATTTTACGCCCTGAGTTCCCACCACGGCTGTGCTCCTGCAGTCAATTCATGTACATGTTCGCAAAGGCTTTGGACATTGTAATTTAGGTTGCGGCTGAGGGTATCGCGTTCATAGTGTGAGCACTACAATCCCAGCATTCTGCGAATCTGGCTCAGCCTTGACATCTTCCTAAAGAGTTTATCTGCGCCTCATTAATTTTGAGTGGTGCGGTCTTCAGGAGACTTCACTTGTTACAGGAAATTAGCGTGCTTCAAGCAAGCGATTGCCTTGAATACATTAGCATGGACTAATATTTAGGAAGCTGGGGCTGTTGTGAAGCCATGAAAGCTGTCGCGTACTTGCGCGTGTCATCCAGGGCGAACTCAGGGGACGGGAAAACTAGTCTACAGAGGCAGGAATCGGTCATCAGAGCGTACACGAAAAGGAGCGCACTTCGACTGAATCGAGCTGGCCTTTTCGAGGATATCGGCGTCTCGGGCACGACGCCTGTGCAGAAAAGGCCGGGGTTCGTAAAGATGTTGGATTATGCCAAGGAGCATAACATCAACAAAATTATTTTCGAAGATGCCTCTAGACTGGCACGGTGTGTGGTGGTGCAGGAATTGGCACTGAACCTGCTGCGAGACATGGGTTTCTCTGCTATCTCTGCATCCAACCCTGATCATTTCTTAGAAGACGACTCTCCTCACACAACACTGGTCCGGCAGCTTATTGGATCGATTTCGGAGTTTCACAGAAGTGAGACTGTCACTCGCTTGAAGAAGGGACGAGACATCAATCTGCAGAAGTCCATGAAGGTCACTATGCAGGGCTCTCCCAAGCTGGGTGGCAAGCCGAATCGATTGGAAGGCAAAGAAGGCAAAGTCATTAAAGGAGTCATCCGCAGTGTCTTGAAAGACAAGGCGATCAAGAAAGGTGACCTGGCGAAGATCTGCGAGAAGCTATTCCAGAAAGGTATCTCAACTGCCAAGGGTAAGGTCGTGAGCCACTCCCAAGCCTCGACGTGGGCAAACGCCGTGTTGAATGTCTAAATGAACATGTGCTTCTTCACGACGGACTTAGCTCTCTCAGAGACCGGAAGCCAGTGATACAGCTAACGCCGCTAATGCACGCGCACATACCGTGAAACCGAAAAAGCCGTCAGCAGCTGAGAGCCTCTGTCACATTCTTCTATAAGACTGGTGATTCGGACGAACAGTGCCCTCCTGACCAGGCCTGCAAGATGATGTCTGCGCCAGTGCCTGAGCATCGGGCAGCATGCTTCCAGGCTTGAACTCATCACGAACCAGAAGTCAAACGGCGATTTGTTCCACAAATAGGGGCCCTGGTCAGACTTCGAGGTTAGGGTTTGGGGCCCGAATTTCTTTGGCCAACGGTCTTTGCGAGACTCACGGGGGCAGTCTACCTGAAGACATGATTATGCCGCTGATCATGTGGCTAACCTCAAAGTATGAATAACCTCTGACCCCATAAACCCACAGGAACCGCTGATCAAGTGGCTAACCTCAAATCTCTGACCCCATAAACCCACAGGAACAAGAAAGGCAACCTCACCACAAGCAGCCGTTGCGAAACTGAAGAAACACCACTTGCTCAGCGGCAGGTCTCTTGGGCTGCTCCTATACACGATTGTCCAGGCCGGGAACCCTGAAGCAAGGAGCAAAGGGGAGATCAGATCATTACTGTTATGTAGTTTCATCTGCACGCACTGATAAAACCAAATCTGACATTGCATCAAGCAATTTATTCCCCGGCACGCATGTACTCCGCAGTGCGCTTCACGACCTCTCGGTAGAAGGCCTGCCCTCTCTTGCTGAAACTGAAGCGCTTTGGGCTCACATCTACCATGCGCACCTCGCGCATGAAATGAAAAGCCGGCAAGGGCACCTTGCCGCTCTGGTCCGATTGCTCCTGATCTTCCTTCTTTTCCAAATCCAGCGGCCAAACAAGAACATCTCCCAGGGGAATTGTGCGCAAGGGTAGCTCTGGCCTGCTTCGTTTGCGTTTCGAGCCCTCGGCAGCTCCATCACGGCCAGCTGGGGCCCATGCAGCAAAAACATGGACGCGATCATATTTGCTTGGATTAACTACAGGATGCCAAGTCTCCACAACAGCCGTGGGGTCAGAACCGAACTCGCGCAGAATTCGGAGCACTTTGCCGACGCGACACGGCAAGTCTGCGTGCCTCGTGCATGAGAAGAGCACGATCATGCCTGTTTCCAGCTCGTCTTGGCAAAAACCCATCTGGTCCGAGCTCTCTGCCCCGGCAATTGTGAGTAGTCCAGTCTTCCCGTCGCGGACACTTGCTGAAGATCCAGGAAACGCAGCTGCCATTGCTTTTCGAAGGCCTTCTGAGAAGCCACTCGCTGCTGGCCGTGCCGGATTGGAGTCTATGCGTCTTCGCAATGCGATCACGCGGTCTCCAAGTGTTCGCCCTGACGGCATGAAGGACGGGTTCTCGTGTCTCAACAAGGCTCGGCACTTCTGGATACCATCCGTCGAAAACGAAGCTGCAGACAACCTTGGCTTTCGGAGGGAGGGCCAAACAGTGATACTGAACAAACCTGGCCCTGCTGCAAAAGATTGAATGCAAGCACAAAAGCTAACAATACCAACCGACAACTTTTCCGATCTCACGCCAAGAAACAAGTCTTCCAACTTCTGAAAGAAACCTTCTGAAGTTCTCAAGAAAGATTCGTCCCATGCAGGCTCCACAATGTCGGGATACAGGTGGCCCACTCGAGTGACCTCTGTCTGATCCAACAGGACCAACGCTTCGCCCCAAGATTCGGAAGTCAGCCAATGTTTGGACTGGACAAGCAGATTGCCATCAGGACCCCAAAAGATGCGCACATTATTGGGCTGCGAGATGCCCTTCACCCTCTTGCTGCTAAGGCTGTGAGGCTGAGCAGCTTTGAAGCTGTAAATGTCGCGCAAGTGTTTCCAGAAAGGCGGATTCTTCATGCTGTTTTGCAGAATGCCTATCATCTCATCAACGCTGTAGAAGTCGCGTCCAGCCAGAGCCTTCGAGATGTATGCGAACATGGCATCTATCAAGTCGTGGGTGTGACCCACAACTAAGTAGCCAAATTCAATGCAGGTCAGCCTCGTGCCTTTGAGCTGTATCAGTAGCCACGCCGCTGCAAACAATGCAATCGTGTTCTTCGTCTCCTTGACAGTGTTGTCGGCTTGAATGAAGAACCTCGTTGGCAGCTGCCCCTTGATGCCCACAGCTTCCTCGAGAACATCTAGCATCAAACTAGCCACCATGTCGCCGCCGTGCACCTGATCTTCCAGAATGGTGTACAGCAGGGGTTGCTTGAAGAGACAGGGTGCGAGAACGCCAATCAAGGAAACCACCAGGCGAGCACCGCCTTTCATGAACTGTGTGTTGGCCAATGACACAACACGTGGCACGATGGTCTTCGCCTGGTCCATCTTGTCCCATGCCACTGCAATCAGTTCATCAGGGCGCGCCTCACTCTCCTTGAAGATCTGCGACATCGCGACCCTCTGCGCAGCCTGAAACTGGAAGTGCTCCCCAAGTATGCCCGCCAGCTTCTCGCGGCCGCCTCTGTCCGAGCAGCGGGCCATCGTCCACTTCAGATAATCGCACAGACCGCAGTGGGTGAAGGGGCCAGCTGTAGGTCGGCGCTTTATCCACGGGAGCTCCGTTCTCCAAACCTTGAGGAAGTACTTCAAGCCCGCCACTTCCTCCAATGGTTTCTGCTGGTGTCTGCCTGAGATGCTGTGCGTCGTTTTCTGGTGGTTGTTGTTGCGGTGGCGGTCGGGGCCGCTACGACTGACTATTGCGGTGCTGGTTTCGGTACGATTTCTCTTCTATCCTGTGCTAGGGTGAATCTCGCGCAAACAACTAGCAAAGCCGAAAAAGAAGCAATGACACCAAAAAGCCTAGACCGACGCATGGCAAGGTCGCACGAAACTTTGAAGCTAAGATCAGAGAACATGTTCTATTCCATCCCGGACCATACACAATATCATGATGACGGGCTCTGCATGCACAGGTGCAACTGCCACATTAATCGTGCTATTGCCTTATCCCATGAATGCCAAGGTGCAGTCGCTGACGTATGTCCAGTAGAAGAAGTGCTTGCGGGCATAGGGCAACCAAAGATTGGAGTTCAGTGGACTGGTGTCAGCGTGGATACGGGCATAATCGAGAAGCCAGGCTCTGCAATCGAGGTAGGCCGGTGCCCTGCGCGATCGCCACGCAGCGATCTCGGACTGGTGCGAAACACCAGCCACAGCAGCCGATCGAGCTCTCTGAAGCGTGTGTGCATGGATACCTGTGATGCGTATGAACGCATCCCTGCAGACGCTCTGTCCGAAAACACTGAAAGGCATTCGGAATTCATCTTGTCCTTCCGCTTCCTGCTGCTGCTTCGCTGTTGCAAAAAACCGCTCGAGACGTTCCTGTCTGTCCGCTTTCGGCAGGCTGTACCACATCTTTCGCCAACGCAAGACCAGTTTCGGGCAACTCCGGAAGGGGTCTAGACAGGTATGGCATGTGTTGTTCTTGTGGCAAGGAGGCACCAGGCTTTTCTTGATGGCTGGCAGTGTCAGCTTGGGCCCCAAAGTCCGGGATTTCACGTATAACATCTTTTGTCCAGCCGGGGTTGTCCTTTTAAGGACATTGATCCTTGCCAGTTCCAGATGGAAGGATCGATCAACTTCTGCTCTGTCGAACTCCTCATGCTGCAGAAGTTTGACTGCGGCCCTCCATTGCAATGTTTGCGACAATGCTTCCGATGGCTCATCGGTATTCTCCAGCGACTTCAGAAGGTCAGGAAGCTGGGGATCACAGGTAGAAGCAAAAGGGTCCCAGTTTATAAGTGCCTGGCACATTCGAATTGTCTTTTCAGCATGACTGTTCTGTTCAGGCACAGGGGTGGCTTCTCCATCCGTCGCATCCGATGCAGAGTCCTCAGCAGACTCAGCATCATCTTGTGTCTCCGGCACGTACAGCCGTAAATCGTCTGCAGTGCTTGAACATAGAGAGAAATTCTCGGGAGGAAGCGGCTGCAATGCCTGAAAGTGACATCTCCCGATGTTAGTCATCAATGCTACATGGCCCGATTCTTGCTGCTGAACCACCTGGGCGGCCAGCAAATGACCCCGACCGTCGTCCAGGAAGATGACGAATTGAAGCAGAAACACAGCAGATGCTGCATAAAGCATCGGACTATCAATCCAAGTTTTGGCCACTTTCATATGCTTCATATAAGCACTGAAACTGCTGTAGCCGTCCATCTGCACCCAGTCAGAAAGACTGGTATCCGGCATCAGCTCCTCCGCCTGATGATCCCTCAGCCAGATAACTAGGTTGAGGCGTAGTGCCTGGCACGCAGAGTCCAAACCCTTCTTTTCAAGAAGGGACAAGATGCCAGCTGCAGGCTCCGTCTGAATCCGTAACCGCTGAAGGTTAAGAAGAATGGCGTGCAACCCGCAATCACCATCCGCGATCGTCTCCCGGATCATGAGCCCATTAGCGCGGATGCCAGCGTCCAATGCTTGGTGGTCGTCACGCGACCCAGCGGATTGCTGCTCCAAGCCAAAGTTGTGAGCCACGGCATAATCAGGGAGTTCGGCAAGCAAAGGTCTCTTGTCGGTGCGCTGTGCTGCGCGACCCAGTGGAAACATCATCGTGAGAAACTGAAACTATCAAGGGGCTTCTAGCTAGTTCTGCAGGAGTCTTTGTTTTGCACCAAGGCTACTGTGCTGTTTACCTTGGCAGTGATTGATCCATATCTATTAGCCTCTTCATTCATCTCTGGCCTAGCCTATCGGTCGGGCCTACCTTCCGTGACAAGGGCTTGCCTCACAACCATTAAGTATCAGTATCTCTTGAAGCCAGTGTCTTGTGCAATCCAAAGGCCGAGTGCGAGAGCCACGGGCACGAATCTCCATGCATGGGAGGACCAGGGCAGAAACATGATGGGAACGCCACTACTTATTGCTTAGGCTTTAAGTAGTTGTTCAAACCAAAATTGCAATAAGTAGCAGAATGCCTCCGCCCCAAAAGGTATGCCGAAATGGTCTGCAGAAATCGACTACTGATTCCTCGTTTGAACTACTGATTGATATCCGTAGCTGTCGATCGCAGTTTGAGGAGAAGTTAAGAGCTGAACCTCGTCTAGCCCAATGCCTCGCTGCCTTGCGTTGCAGGCGAGGGACCTCTTCAAGGCGGGCGAGCCCGGGGTGCAGCCTGCTGCAGTGTTGGTTTCTTCGGACCTACTCAAAACTGAGTTTCATTAAGTTCTCTCTTGTCAGGCTGCTAGGACAGATGTCGGGGGAGAGTTTAGGGTTCAGCGTTTCTGGTGATGCCGAATTACCACATTATTCTACGAAAGGTGCTGTCTGTTAAAGTACCTGAACGAGTGTGTCTGATCATCACGGTTTTGCTGGAGCAAGCTGTTCGTCGAGAGCTGAAAGTCCCAAGCCTCAGCAACCTTGAATTGAATATCTGGGCCCACCAAACCTTCGATCATAGAGGTACTTTTGCAGCACCTGACCCAGGTACTTGAGTCAGCACCTGAAGGTCCTAGGTCCTAGACCCCAAAGCCGCAAAAACCCAAGCCTATTCATCCGAACCCCAGCAAGAGCTTTTTCTCTCCGTGATACCCCAAACACCCTAAACTCCCTAATCCTTAAACACCACAATCCCTAAAACCTGCACGGCCCCGGAACTTAAGCAAGAGCGAGTTGGCCAGGTTCGTGGCCGATTGGCCAAAGCGAAAAGCCCAGGCCTCGGAAAACAGTTGAAAGCAGCAGGCTATCTTCGAAATTGATTTGCGGAACATGGAAACGTCCACTGATCAAGCTGGAAATGCCTGAGACGTGTGCCTGCATGAACTTGCAGCGTCCGGCATGGTACCTGGCCAGGCGTTGCTGGGTTTGTGAGGGAAAAGGTTTCTGTTTTTACGTATGGTTTAGGGTAAGTAATGCGGCCTTGCCGTGGTGCTGGTACAAGTACCACTCCGGGTGCTGCACAAGCACCTTTAACTTTGCTGCAGATGCATTATATGGCTGAAGAGTTGTGATTGAAGATCATGAACTCCCTTGTTGACTGGAATATGCAGTACTCCCTTAAGGTAAAAGCCAGAAAGTTGGAATATGATTATCCTAACCCTTCTATGGTAAATTATAGGGTATCCTACCATGAAACCATATTCCAACTTTCTGGAGTTTCCTATAGAAGGTGCCACAGCCTCTCACAGGTACTCCTGCCGCACCTTTGCGAGGATGATATGGCAACTCTGCATCACCACCATCCCTGAACCCTACACTCTCCTAAACGACCCTAAATCCACGAAACTCCAAACATACCTGTTCATAAAACCAAAACAAGTTGCACTGAGGCTGGGGGGTTGACCTGGCACTGCTGGCCTGCAGGGCCGTGGCCTTGGCTTCGACCATGCTATGCTGCAACTACACAAGTGGCTAACAGACTGTTCACCTGTGGCACACATGTTCTGCAGTGAGTGCTGCTAGCTTTGATTTGTCACGGCATGCCATTCGAATTGAACGGTGATCTTCCGCGCGGTTCCAGCAACATGGGTCGTGGCAGTGTTCGGGAATCCAGGCAATAGACAGCCAGCCCTCTGATGTTTGACATGACTAGTCAGAACCCAGCACCATGAACACCATCTTAGGCTTAGGTCTTTAACTTAGACCCACACACAGCGCAGCCGCAGCATCAGCAGCAGGGCAGCTGACAGCAAGTGACAGTAGCAGCAGTAGGTTTCTTGAAGATGGCGGAGCAACAGGCGGTTGCCAAGGTTGTCCCGGCCAGGACTGAGGCAAAGGCTTCCAAGATGGTGGTGCCGCCTCGAGTCGGCTACGTGCCGAAGGAGATGAGCCCGCCTGCAGTGCCGCCGAGGCGGTTTGCGGAGGCGGCGAAAGAGCTCAAGGCAGAGATGAATGCTGTGGCCAAGGAAGCGTCGGCCAAGCGAGCGGCTACGGAGGCGGCGTCGGCCAAGCAAGTGCCGGAGCTTGGTGCGGAAGTCCGGCCGAAGGGTCGGGGCGCACGGCCAGACAGGCCAAGCCAGGTCAACAGGGAGGCGGGACGATCCTGGGAGCGCATGGCTGAGAAGCTCAGCGACGTCAAGGTCGAGCTGGCAACGATGACTGCAGCACTGGAGACCACTGCCGCCGAGAATGTGGAGCTGAAGGGCAAGATGGCCGAGATGGAGACGGACCACGGCCAGAAGGCACAGTTGCTCACGCAGCAGATCTCCCAGCTCGAGGCGGCGAACTTCCAGGTGACCACTGCCCACAACCAGCTTTTGGCCAGCTTGCCAAACTTGGGCCAAAGTGGGCAGTACAAGCAGCTCTACGAGCAGGCTGAGGCGGGGCGGGCCGAGCTCCAGAAGAGACTGGAGAAAAATACGGCGGACAACCTGCAGCAAATGAAGGTGATGCTGGAGGAGAAGCAGGCCGCGGCGGAGGAGCGGCGTGCTCAGCTCATAAAGGAGCACGTCCGCCAGCTCCAGAAAAAGGAGAGCGAGGCCAAGGAGCAAAGCCGCGAGACGACGGCTTTGCGGGAGGAGCTGCTGCAGAAGGATGCAACGATCAAAGCCTTGCAGGCCCAGGCACACAGAGAGAGAGAGAGAGAGGGAGGGAAAAAAGGATACTGAGGGAGAATCTCACGAATTCAATTTGGGAGGTGTCCCAAGCCACAAAGCTCGTCAAGAAGCAGGAGGAGGCGAAACAGTCCAAGGTGCCTCGCATGATTATAACGACTCTTTGCGATTCTACTAGTCGAGCTTGGCGGCGAAGGTGTCGCAGATAACAACTCAATCGCAGTGAACGAGACAGAGAGACAAATAGAGACAGAGATACCCGGTGAAGAACGGCAGGTTGTCCCGGCGAAAGCTTTGCAGCCACAGCAGAAGCGGAAGCGAGAAGCTGCAACGGCTAAGGCCCGAATATTTCCTAGCTTCGCATCATTGATTGTTTGACTACCTAACGTACCTAGTCGACCTTGAAAGGCGCCAGCGGCGCTTCCAAAGCCGAAGCTTGGGGACGTGCAGCTTGCAGAGGCTCCGGTCCGTAAGACGCATCATGTGGTCCGCTGGCAACTCCTGTCCAAAAGGCGGTCCAGAAGGATGCGAGCCTGGAAGAGCTGGCCGAGATGGGCAAACAGGCCAGGATAAAGGATAACAGTGCTTGCATCAAGGACAAATGACATGATTCGACGCATGGCGAGGCTTCGGGAGCCGGCGGTGCCGGCAGCAGCAAGGCAAGTTGCCATCGTTTAAGAGCCCGAACTCATGACTCTTGAACTTGGCAGGACCCACCATCGGGCAGAAGCCAGGGGCCGGGGAAGAAGCTCAAGAAGGCCAAGAAGGCGCCCAATAAAGATATCACGTGATCCTGGAGCTTTGTTCCCTGAAATTTTGGTCAGGAGGAGGCTCGTGATGGAAGCCCCCGGCGACCGAGTCCATCACAGGTTCCGACGGATGCCCTGCCGCCATGTTGATCGGTGGAATTGCGGTTTGTAGCAGCGATGCTTGCCTTACTTGCCAGATCCCAAGCCCGACGAGCCCGGCCTGAGGGGCGTGTTGGAGGAAGTGATTTGGGTGTCTTCCGCAATATGTATATATAGAAGACTACGACTACATAATACTACTTCATAGCAGCAGTTTGGCAGCGCAACCGTGGACGTCATTCTTGTGCTTCAAGCGATCACTGCTTCCCGCCGGGTCACGGTGTCAGGAATATCACCTTACATGCCCACTTGCAACTCCAGAGCAGGTACGTAACAATTCCCGGAGATACTGTGACCGAGCCAGCACAGCAGCTAGAACGCCGCCAAGGGCAGAAGTGATTCTTCGTTGCACTTGTAGCGTAGCAATAAGTAGCACTCAATAATTTGCATAGTTGTAAGGGTGTCAGAAATCAGGTGCACAAACATCCTCTAGCGAAAGCTCACCTCGGTAATGAAATCACTTCTTGCCTTTTTCTTGCGTCGTACTATACGAGCCAGGAAGCAAACATCCATCAGTCCGTCAACTGCTCTCACTGTCTGATCACAACAACGTTTCTACTTTATGCTTATGCTACAGCTCAGGCCCGGCTTTTCCAAGTGCCGGGCGCTTGCGCTGCGGTCTCTGTGCCGGGGTCCAGGACCGTCCTTCTTAAGGGTCCAGAGTAGGAGTAGGAGCATTAAGTTTTGGGGTAATGGCAACGAGGCTTGTGGGGTGCTTTGGGTGTAGTGGGTTCTGGAATTCGGGCTCCCGGAATTAGGATAATGGAGCAGATTTTTTAGATCATTAATCGGTAGTGCCTAAGGACATTTAACACCAAGAATTGCACCTGAACAACATCCGTTTCTTAAATAACACACGACAATGATGTTTACTATGCCGATGGTACTCTAGCAGCACCAGCACAGTACTTATGCAGCACCGTCCTTAATTGTGATGTACCCCATATTTCGGGCTCGGTGCTTTAGAATACTACATGGTTCGGCTAAAATCTGATCAAGCGTGATTTTAAGCGAAACCAAGCACCTAGGCCTAGATTTATGGGGTACTTGTGCAGCACCCACGCTCGGTACTTAGGCAGCACCGCTTATCCTTATAGCCCTAAGCTTAAACGACGTTTTCGAAGCGAGCAAGGCTAGCTCTAAAGTTGTAAGGTACTGTTGCAGCACCTGCACGGTGCTTAAGCAGCACCGCCTATTTTATCCTTAGCATTAACACGATCCTAAGCCCTAAGCTGCGAACTACAGCGAGCAGGGTTAGCTCTAAAGCTTCAGGGTACTTTTGCAGCACCTGCACGGTACTTATGCAGCACCGTCTCTATTTATCCTTAGCCTAAATTCCTAAGCTAACTTAAGCGAGCAAGGCTAACTCTAAAGCTGTAGGGTACTTTTGCAGCACCCGAGCGGTACTTCAGCAGCACCGACTACTATTTATCTCCAGCTTAAAGCGATCCAAAGCTAACTTAAGCGAGCAAGGCTAGCACCGTCTCCTAGCTATCTTTAGCTTAAAATTATCCTAAGCTAGCTTAAGCGAGCAAGGTTAGATCTATAGCTTTTAGGGTACTTTCGCAGCACCCGCACGGTACTTAGACAGCACCGCTTTATCCTAAGTCGGTTATAGTCTAACATAAGCGAGCAAGGCTAGCTGTAGTTTGGGTACTTCCGCAGCACCCACACGGTACTTATGCAGCACCGTTTTATCCTAAGTTTAACACCTATGCCTAAAGCTAGAAACCCTAAATCCTAAATGCATCTTAAGCCGATAAAGGCAGCCAAGACCTAATCTAGGACAGGTACTTCGTCAGCACCTTTAAGTGGTACTTCTGCAGCACCAACTTTAGCGTTTAGTTCTAAGTCCTAGGCCCTTTTGGGTTTACCGGCGGCTAAAGGCTTAGGGCTTGCAAGGTTTATGGGTTATAGTTTTAAGCTCCGGGTTTGGGTTACGGCTGCCGCTGCTGCAAAGCGCTCCTGTCGCAGTGCTGCTGGGAAAGTGTCTCATATGATACTGGAGAAGAAACAAATGTATATATATATATATATATATGCATATACGTATGTATGTGTGTATGACATGATATTGGCTGCAGGCTCAGGTTCAATCTTTTCACCAAAGCGAAATAGTTCATCGAAACTATGCATCGGAACGGTCTTTGATTTTTTCATGATTTGTTGAAACAATATGCGAAAGACGGAAACCAAGTTCTGTTCTTTCCGAAAATGCACAGGAACCGTAGCTCCAAGGACCTAGTCAGAGGTGCTCAAGATTGATGTATCGATGCTTAATATTCCGGAGTCTGTTTGTGGTTCCGGAGTCTGTTTCCAAGAATCCAGACATTAGTAGTCATAAGTGCACCCCCTTCCTCCATTCCCTACTAACCAAAGATAAGTTTAGCCATTCTGGGCCCAAAACTTCCGCCTCAAGAAGAGGTGGGGGTGGCGATCCGGTCTTAGCCCGACTGCGCTGGTCTAGGGTTTATTTAGGGCTTGGGGTTCGGGGCTTAGTGCAAGGTTTATTTGGGTAGCTTGCAGAAGTAATTTCGAGCCAGGGTTTAGGGTTTAGGATTTAGGGTTTGGGAGAAAGGTGCCCAGAGACTCCAAATCCCTTAGTTGGAAGAGGGTGAATTCGAGGTACACTACGTTTCCTTATTGCGAGAGCAGCGAAGGTGCATTGGAGTCTCTGGGTGCGTAACAGTCGGTCACTGATCCTCATTCGTATCGTCCATGGCCGGCTGCGACAGCTGCCGAAAAAACGTGTCCAGCCATTCCTGGCCCCGCCGCATCTTTCGATTGCGGCGCGGAAGCAATCAGCGCGCTACAGGATCAGGAGACCTAGTAAACTTGGGTATGACTGGGAGGGTATAGGGTTTAGGGCTAATGTCACTCAGAAACAGGTCTACCCGTGGTTAAGGTGCTTAGTTATAAACATACATCCCATCCTGGGGCCCCTGACCCTTCATGTACCATCCCGGCGATATTTGATGAAGTGTTTCTAGAGTCTGGGCGCGAGGGTAGGGCGAAGAAGTCTTATAGTTTGTCGGGTCCCAAAGATTTGATGGCTTTGCGTCCTTTGCGGTTCACATTATACTTTAGTCCGGCCTCCAGCACAGCTTGAGTGAGCTACTATCCATGAAAATCTTTGCTCAGGCTTTAGGTATACCTGGACTTTACAGAGCCAACTTTTTCAAGGACGTTCATAAGGAACTCTTAAAAGGAGCCATACGGAATGTAGGCTACTTGGGGTCAAGTAGGGCTTCGGGCAGATGGACCCCGAGCCAAGGTTCTCTTTTATCTTGGTGCTGCTGCTCGTTTACCTCCTGCTGGCTGCATGGCCGAACTTGAGGGTTTGGGGTTTTCGGGCTTGTAGGGTTTAGGGTTTATAGGGTTTAGGCCAGACGCTTTTTTTTGTTCTGAACCACCCTTAGACCCCGAACCTTGCCCCGCGCCCTCTGTTCGAATTCCATAAGCTGCCCAGATGCACATCCGAAAGCCCTCCCAAACCTCCACATCAAGCCAGCGCTTGCGTAAGGGATTGTCGGTGGAAGTTCTCTCGCGGTTTGTTACAGGGTCACCGGTCACCAAGAATTTGGAATAGGGTGTGGGGCTTCAGAAACCTTTCAAAAGTAGCTACAGGCTAAATTATGAGAGGATGCTCGCACCAAGTAATTATTCAGCCGTGCCTACTGTTCTTCCAACCAAAAAGTCCCTGAAGCTCCAGTGACCCAAATAGTAGGTTACTGGGCTACATAATATATGGTTAGTAACCTACTATTTAGGTAACTGGAGCCCTAGGGAATCTTTACAGCACGCACCCAACACCCACCAACCTGCTCGAAGGGTGACTGGGCTTCTTGGGCCTCCTCGCTAGATTCATAGGAGGCCAAAAGGGGTTTTAGCCTATGGGGGTTAGGGATCCCTAGGGTTCCTTTAAAGGGATCTATAGGGGTTCCTTTAAAGGGATCTATAAGGGTATCATAGGAGGCCAAACGGGGTTTTAGCTTATGGGGGTTTAGTATGGATTAGGGTTCCCATAATAGCGTTCATATTAAGGAATCCCTACCCCAAGAATCTTGAACCCCCCGTTTGGCCTCCCATCATAGATTCACTCAAAGGTTTCAATACGGATCAAAACAGGGCCTAGATAATTACCAATTCTACTTTGTGGGTTCCGCATGAATTGTATAGTATACGTATAATGGGCCCCAAAACCATGTTCTGATTATTTAAAGGCCCTAGTTTAGGGTGTTCATGTCAGGTTTGCAGGACAAGGATGCTGGGGCCTATGGAAACCCTATAGCCTACCTTACTCAACCTCGAAGAACTTACATTTTTAAGGACTTATATACAGAAATCACAATAAGGAAGGGTTAAGGTATACCCTGAACCCTGAACCGCCTGTGGGAACCCTCTGCTCCTGGAAGGTTGCCTTCAACTTCGAGTGGGTCCGGCGGGTTCCTGTGCAGTACACCTACGGCGACAGGACAGGGACCTAATATAGGGGCCTTATTAATTAGAATAGTGTTTTGGGGCCCATTATACTTTAGTTTTAACATCAAATTTGTATCCGTGTCAATTACTAAGGCCGCTGAACCAGCTACACTCATCATTCCTCGCTCCTGAGGGTCCATGTACCCAAGAAGTATATACTTCGGCCTTAAAGTACTCCCTTTTTAGGTGCTTTGCGGACCACGTATACACTTTTCGGGTACATGGACCCTAGCGTAAGAAGTGTTTGGCTCTCTGGGCGCCGCTTTCGAGGCTTGGGAATACTTGGAGGATCACGTGACTTAGTAAGTCAGGTTATAAGTACCTTAAGTGGGCTTAAAAGTATAGCTACCTTATTTATAACCCTAGTTATCAAGTCCCATGATCCTTTGAGTAGTATAGACGAGAAGCCTCAACACTTCCTATGGCTCCTTCAAATCACTGCCTGGGGATCAAGAAGCCTACTGTCTTGGGGGGTTAGACCCTCTAACTAAGGGGTCACAACCTACTATTTTGTAGGGTCAGGGGATACAGGTGTAGTATATACTACACCCGAAATCCTTTCCAAAGTGTCTAAGCCCCTGTATTCACCCCACTGGAGTCCTTTAAAATACCTTGAAAAGGAGCCCGATTCAGGCGGTAGGTTCGCCGTCGATGTTTGGGGTTTGGGTTTTGACGTTTAGGTTCGACGATGCCTATGCGGTTTAGGGTTGGGGAAACAGGATTGTCCTGCAGTCTTGGGAGAGCTTATCCTCCTGAGCCACGGTTTAGGGTTTAGGGTTTAGGGTTTAGGGCGATAACCGCTGAACCGAACCTAAACGGAGTCGGCAGGCTGGAAATCACCGTGGCGTCCTGCGACGTTCTGATACGCGCAGGCAGCGCGCGGAAAGTGCAGGCGGCCAGAATGCAGAGCTTATTCGGTATATCACGAGGACTTAATGCTTAGGTATATACTATATAGGTATATGGAGCCTTAGGGTATGTAGTCTTTGGGGTTCATCTATACTATATACTATAAAGGTATATGGAGCGTTAGGGTATGTAGTCTTTGGCGTTCAGAGCTGCAGCGTTCCGAGGCTTTTATAGAGTTTAAGGTCTTCACGCTTTAAGTTGCTTAGGCTGTTAGTTCAGGTGTTAGGTGGCCTTGATCCAGCTATGCAGGGCTCAGGGGCATAACCACACTGGGCATTCCGCAGGCACAGCCAAAGATATCACGTAGTCCTCGCTATTCAGTGGTCAGGTTCTTGTCACAGGCTGTGGGTGTGCGCTAGTTCGTTGCCCCAAGGACTTAGCAAGCACGGTTCCAAGTACAGTACCTTCAGTAATCAAGGCTATAAGTAACTTTAAGCTCAGTAGCTGAGTAGATGCACTTTACACTTTTGGGATAGTATTACCCACTATAAATAACTGAAAGTGTACGCTTTTGGGTGCTTATGAACGCAGCAACTAAGTAAGTGTAGTTGTCCGGTGAAATTTGAAGTTTTCTTAATTTTCTAAAACATGCATGTATACAAGTATGAACTCCACTGGAGCTGTCGACTCCAAAGCCACGCCGCCGAAAACCGTGAAGAGCCTAAAGCTTGACCCCTGAACCCGAAGCCCTAAACCCTAAACCTTATAGCAAAATGGCTACGGCTCAAGTGTTTGGGCTGAGGGCGTTTGCCGCGTGACGATTTTCTGACTGTAGTGCCCCCTCCTTTCCCGCCTCTCCCTGAACATTTCGAGCCTCCACCTCGTTGCCTGCTGGGACAAACGCTCCGGTGCTCCTCTACGTCATTGACGACGAGGACTGCTGCGGAGGACGGGGGCACTTTCCTGGGATTTCCTGGATCTTCGGAACTTGTGGTTGGTCTTGCACGAGGGTAAGTCTTTGGTTCCTTCCTCGCTGTCTACTACGTGGTCGCTCTTGGGGGAAATGATTGTAGTACCCAGCCCCACAGACATAGTCTCTGACATGGACGATGACGAGAAAGAGCATGATGGTCCTGATGGACCGGGTGACGAACAGATGGAAGGGGAAGCAGCCGAACCTGTTGTTGTTGGGGGAATTGGCCATGTCGAGCTTGGGCGTAGGAAGAAGAAGAGAGATCGTGATCGTGCGAGAAGGGAGAGCGACACCATCAAGCAAGAAGACGATGATGACGATGCCGAAAGTCCCTCGAAACGTGCTCATGAAGACGGAGACGATCCTCCATTGACGGGGAAAATGCTCCGTGAAATGTTCGCATCACACCTCTCGTCAGTCAAGCATGAGATGCAGAGTGCCTGGGGTGACCTTCGCCATCGACTTGATGATTTGGAACAAGAAAGAGTCCGGAGCAAAGATCTGATTGACCAATTTGGGGGAAGATTGCAAATCACCGAGAAGGACAACGTGGTTCAACAGACCGAGCTAGCCAGGCACAAGGAACAGATTACCAACCTTGAGGAGACCGTGGGGGAACTCAAGAAGCAGATGGTCGAAGTTCATAACCAGCAACTACCACTTGGGGGACAAGCAGCCGAACGAGATCCTTGGGCTCAATACCTTGACCGTCGTGGAACAGGCACAGGAGATCGACGCGGAGGCCAAGATGAACAAGCGGGACCTGCTCAACATGGACCTGCAATGGGAAGCCAGAAGAGACGCGCCTTTCTGGACCATGGCGAGCCCAATCGCGAAGGCCTTTCGGAGGAAGACAAACGCACTTTAATCATGGGCGGTTGGCAACAGGACACCAAGCGAGATGTGATTGAAGCTGAGGCCGCCGTGTTGCTGCAGAAAGCGGAGATCAAAAGTTTGGTGGGCGTGGAGAAGATCACAGTGTTTGGGCCTCGCAAAAGTTTTGGCGTCATCAGGTTCAAAGAGAGAGAGAGGGGGAGAATTTCTACCTGGTCAAGGAAAGGATGTGGGGAGTCATTAAGATCATCAATGGCCTCAAACATGTCTGGGAAAGCAACCCTCATGGTAAGCCGGCATGGACATCCTTCATGAAATCCAAGTCTGCACGTCAACGAACGAGTCATGCCTCTATGCTTCGACGTGTCGCCATTGAGCTCGCAGGAGAGGCTAAAGATGAAGCTGGTACACCCAAGTGCCCGGAGAGCCTTCTGGCAGACAAGTATGATGTGGATTGGATAGCCGGAACAGTGTGGAAGGGAGATCACAAAATCGGGAGCTCAACACATCGTCAGCCGAGAGCGGGTGACATCAAGGTCATGCAAGGCGGCTGGGTCGACGTCAATGCCCTGGTGACCATCACTGGGGCGAGCTCTTGTGGAGTGATCAATGCTCTCGAAAGGGAGCTCAACGCTTACTGAGCTCAACACCCACAAACAAGTTTCACCAGTGGAGTCCAGGGATTCTACAAGAGTATGTGCAAAACATACCCGACTTCAAGTTGCATGCTGGAATTTGGGGGGACAGTCTTTGGAGAAGGTGAACAACGCCTGCCCTGAAGGAGATGTCCTACTTGTTCAAGAAGTCGCTAGACGAAAAGCAGGGTGGCAAACAGATGGAGAAGATCAAGACCGTTGTGTGTGGGTTTCGTTCCAACATGCAAAACAGTGGAGAGGCACGGCCATTGGCATCGCGTCTGATGTGTTTGACTCGGTGGTTGATAAGCGCTCGTCGTCCAGAGGATGTGCCATCGTTGTGAAGCTGAAGAACATTTGTAGAGTCGTCTTGGCAACGGTGCATGCGCCCACAGGGGTGACCAACAATGCTTACGACAGTGCCATCCGTGATGTTGGACGAATGTTTGACAACAAATGGAGGCATTTGCCCTGCATTGTTGGTATTGATGTTAATGAGGAGATTGGATGGATAGAGTCCGATGAGGGAGCATTTGGGGTCGACACTCATTTGGGAAGCACCAATTTCCAAGTTGTGACAGAGGTCTTTGGATCTTTAGGACTTCGTCCTCTTCCTCCGCACCCTGAGCAACGGCATCTCCCTACCCATTTCCCTCGTGACCCTGACCGACAAGGACGACAGATCGACATGGTGTTCGCTCGCCAGGCAGACCTTTCTGAAACTTGCATTGACAGTGAAAGAAGGAAAAGTATTGGTACTGATCATGCCCTGCTGCTCTCCTCCTTCAAAGTGCAATGCAAGAAACGCCAACAGTGGGGACCTGATTCTCGCCCACGATGGGTAGTGGATGATTCTGCCATTGGCGAAGAACCTATTGTCGATTGGAATGATGTTGCGGAGCTCGCCCGGAAATGTACGAAGCCAAGGAGTTCTCAGAAGTAGTAGTGCTCGCAAAGATTGGTGCGCCCAACGAAGACAGAAGGTCTTGCAAGGTGATTGGCTAGCCTACCGTGAACATAAACGAGATAAGCTCCGTCGGCCTGGTTGGTGGGGAAGATTGCTGGAAACCAAGTCTGCGGCAAATATCACTGAAGAAGTGGCTGTGCACCTTGAATCAAAGCTCGTGGGACCTCCTCAACACGAATGGGACCTGTCGATCGAGGAGGCCTTGCAGCAACTACCGGATGATGGCGGTTGGATTGACTTCACCCGGGAAGATGTGTGGACAACATTGACGTCAATGAGGGCAAATACTTCCGTTGGACCAGATGCTGTTGGGGTCGACCTTCTCCGTCGCATTATGCTGAACGACGAGGCTGCTGGGGATCTTGTGGCCCTTATAAACCATACCATCCGGGGAACTTTTGCCCCTCCCCAGTGGGATACGAGCTTGCTTGCTTTGTTGGCGAAGATCGAGACTCCGATGAGCCCGAAAGACCTACGTCCGATAAGTATGAGCTCGGCGGCGCAGAAATGTCTGAACAAACTCGTGATGGGAAGAATCTTTCCGACCCTGAGAGGCCCCAGCTCGTCGTCGTGTTGCGGCGTGGGCCGTCAATCAGCTGATCTTATTGGGAGCATGACACGTTTGCGAGACAACATCAAAGAGTGGCGCCTACCCGCGGTGTGCGCTAAGTTGGACGTACGTGGTGCCTTCGACAAGGTACAGAGATCCGCGGCTGTCAAGATGTTCGTTGACCGCACCAGGAATTACAAGTTGAATGCTGAGGTCAGATGGCTTGTTCGGCAGTTGGCTACTAACCATCTATGTGGTCAAGTGCCTGGTGGACACAGAGTCTCTGTCACCTGTACACAGGGGATTAAACAAGGGGCGCCTGAGTCTGCCGAACTTTTCGGTCTTCTGATGGGGGAATGTCTTGATCATTTTCTTGCAAGTCGGAACTGGTTGAGCCTCCCTACACCATGGGGTGATGTACCGTTGAGTCTGCTCTTCTTCCAGGACGATATCTTTGTGTGGGATCAGTGCATCGAAAGTCTTGAGCGGAAAATAGGTCTCATATCTGCGGAACTTGCTAAACTGGGACTACAGCTCGCAGGGGAAAAAACACAGGTGATTGCCTCGCCTTCCTTCCGTGGGCGTCGCCAACTGCGCATTGAGGGTGAGATCGTTCATGTCCTGCCGCCTGAATCGAGGATCCGGGTCTTGGGAGTAAATTTTTCTTTCTGCGAAGGAACTGGACAACAAGCCAGAGACCTGTTGGTGAGAGCTAAAGCTGCTGCGGCGCAACATCGTGATCTTCTTCGTGAGGAGGGCAAATGGTCGGAGAAAGTCAGAATCCTGCAAACCTTGGTCTTCAGTACCATTGCTTGGAGTGCTGGTGCAGTCCATTGGAACATCGAAGAGCTCACATCAGCAAATAGCATCCAAATTTCTGTCCTGCGTGATGCTTTCAAACTGAGACGACGGCCAGAAGAACAATGGGTTCAATGGAATCAACGCACTTGTCGACATGTCCGTGCTTGGCTACATACCCAAGGACATTCTCGCTGGTCCACATCGGTCTTGGAACTCCAACATGGCCTCTTTGGCCACTGGGGAAGGCAGAATGAAGGATGGGATGATCATGGTCAACTTGTACCTGGAAACCCGCTCAAAATGATGAGGTGGAGATCGTTGAAGTGGTGGCGACAACAACAACAGTTATCACCTGATGTAGGTGAGCGACACCCTGGGTGTTTCTATGCAGACAACACTGAACGACGTGTAGCGCAGCACTTGGGACTTGAATGGGAGCAAAAAACACATGATCGTGCACAGTGGAGAGCTAGCTGCAGTTCGTGGGTAGCTTGTTATGATGTCAAGTGGAGCCGTGGGAGACAAGCTGCTCTTCGGTGGTAAGTGGGAGAACCTCTCTCGGATTGTTATTGATGCTTGTCTTTGGTCGGAGGAGTGGTACACATGTGTGTCTCAATGACGCTGTCCGCGGAGAACTCTGCATACTTGTGTGCTTATCTCCTTGTCCATGGATAACTTCGTCCTTTGGGTTGAAATTGCTTGATGTGCCTCTTGCAAGATTGAGCGTGATGATCGTGACTTACACTTGGAATCCAGAAACTTTTGCATGACCTGTGGAACATGAAAATCGTGATCTACTTGGTAACTTCAGCTTGTGTTTTCAAGAAGAGTGCTGGGATGTGTTCTATGCAGTGCGCCCTTCAACCCGGGGAACTTGCCATTGCCTGAGTGCCTGAGTGTTCAAGGACCCCTCCCTTTGTCTCGCGCCTGCTCGTGGATCCTGATGTTGGGCGACCTGCGACTCTGGAGCGCGTGCGTTGTCCTTTTGCGGCTGCCCCTTGTGACCTTCGCTGCATGGGACGACGACTTGTCGGAGACGAGCTGGCCCAGTGATGACCTTCGTCGACGCCGACATGACGGGCGTTTGCTTTGGGCGCCTCCGGCCTTTGGCGCAGCCGTAACTGCGTCTGTACCTTCCTCGGCCCTGGATGATGTTTTGCATGACTTTGCCACGCCGCCCGTCGCCACAACAGAGAAGTCATTGGCGGAGCTTCTACATGACGGACGCACACTTCGTTTGGGTGCAACAGAGGAAGTATCAGTACAACGTGATGGACGAACTGATCATGCTGATTCTGTACATCGGGGAGAGCCTGCACCACATGCTGTATCTCAACATGATGCTGCTGGGGAACGTGAAGTACATTGGGAGCCTGTACCTGGCGAACAAAGTGACGATATACTTCGTCGTGGAGCTGTCGCTGTGGATGATTCTGCACAAGTGGCAATGGGGAACCCTCTTGCACCCCCAGAACAAGCAGAACAATGTCATGGACCTCAATGCGGACCTGCATGATCCAGAAGAAGTTCCACGTTCTGTTCTATCTGTACGTCATGTTCAAGGTGCTGGTGGACATTCTGCTCATCCTGCACTACCTCCTGCTGGCGAGGATCACAGTGGTTCGGGGAATCAGAGACACGACTCCAGCGATACGGAGCCCACATGGGGAGATGATGTGGTCACTACAAATGCTGTGGACAATACACCATGGGAAATGCGGGAGCCGACTGTGCCTGAACAAGAATGGTTTCCTCCTGTACCTGACCAAGAACAACTATGTCGCGGACCTCATTGTGAACCTGTCCCTGCCGAAGATCCGCGTTCTGTTCTACCTGTTCAACAAGCTGAAGGTGATGGTGGACATCCTGCTCCTCCTGTACGTCCTCCTGCTGGCGGTGATCACACTGGTGTTGGGAATCTTGGTAGAGACCCCAGCGATGTGGAACCCTCTTGGGAAGATGATGTGGTCACGGGGAACGTCATGGATACCGTAGTACAAGTGGAAGATCAATGGCTGTCTGTACGTGATTTGTTGGATTGGCTTGCCCAGCGAGGAGAGCTTCCGTGGCTACCTTTGGAAGAACTCGTGCACCATGCCGCAATGAGCTATAGAGAGGTCATGCGTGAACAACGTGCCCTCCTTGCCGCTCGAGAACGTCGTCATGGGATGGTGCAACGATGGGGACAATGGCGAGATGGTGTGGACCGTTGGCATAATGAAGATGGGACAAAGAGAAACAATGTCAATGAGGGAACTTTGGGGGCAACCTCTTCGTCAAGTACCGATCCGGCACCTGTACAAACAAATGTTGATGGCACTGGGACCTCTATGGCATCCTCGTCTACGGCGACACGGGGATTCTACAAACAAGGAGTTTGGCAACATAAGCCGCGCACGGATGAGGAGGCCAAGAAGCACTTTGGGGGGCAAGGCAAAGCGAGACTGGACAAGCGGGCTGCTCGCTTTGATGAGTGGGCAAAAGGCCAGTGGATCCCTGGGTGGCTTCGGCAATACAAGGAAGATAAGGCCCGTCGTGATGCTGTTCGCAGTGTGGGGAAGAACCAAACTGGGACCAATGACACAGACGACACTGGAATGCTGCAGATGGAGGGAGAAGAGTCGTCCCTTATGGAGCACCCAGGTATCACTGGGGAAGAACGTGCAGCCTTGACGCGTGAGGGCGTGCCGGCTATAGTCCAACGGCGCCTCGAGGAGATCTTGCGACGCTACTACCACTACAGATCTACGGATCGAGGGCCTGAGGCTCGCTGGGCACTTTCTAGTTGGCTTGCCCAGAGTATGCACGCGACTACCCTTCAAGACGTTGCTGAAAGACCTGTCCTTGATCGCTCTCGTGAACCAGGATGCCTTCCTCTACGACGGGAGCCGCCAGCGGACAGTGCTTTGAGAATGGAGCTGCTTGAATGAACCGATGAACTGACGGAAGTGATGGCCGAAGTCTTCGAGTACGGCCTGATGATCTCCCGTCCGGACCGTGTTGCTCTCGCTAGGCGCGAAGGTGGCTCTACAGGGTCTGGAACTCGCTCTCGAAGTCCTCCACCACGTAATCCACCTCGCAGCGACCCTGATGGAGATGTTGCCTCTTTCATGGACCTGGGGGAAAGTCGTCGCCGTCGTTATGCCACAGATGGGGAACCTCGTGATGCTACAGATGGAGAAACTCAAGATGTGGAAGCTACAGTTGACTCTGCTGCCACTTTACCCAACGCCTCTGCAGCTGCACCGGTTCCCCCAGCGATTCTCGGACCTTTGGATCTGAGTGCACTACACAACGAGGAGCAGCAGATGGAGTCGTCTCTGGAGGCCGAAAGCAACTACGCTGGTCGAGCCTTCACTCTTCAACGGGCAGTCCGTGAGGCCATGTACAGGCCGAATGCCGGGACATCCAGGGAGATCGCTAGGCGGCTATTGGCACGTCAAGACTATGTGATGGAAGTGCACTTTTGGCTACAGCAGGCACTGCAACGGGTGCTGCGCACTTGCCCACCAGGGGAAAGTCCTATTGACTGGCACTTGGCCAGGAACTTGGGGAACAACATCTGGGAGACGATCCTGGGGGAAAATGCTGATGAGCCCATGGTACAAGCCCTTCGTGAACATGTTGCCCGTCGACTACGCCAACGAGAACGAGAACTGGACGCCCTAGGAGAAGCTGCTACTGATGGAAGGAGTCATCCATATGGCACCAGCTCTGGGGTACATGATCGTCCATCCACCTATCGACCTAGTCGGGCCCCCAACAGTCGTGCTCCCCGTGACCCTGAGCCTCGTGTTCCTCGTGACCGTGACCCAGAATATCCTGGAGGATGTGGTGCCCTGGGAAACCCCAGTGCTACTAGCCATACCACTGGCCATGCTGCTGGTAGTGACGTAGGGCCTGCTCTACATGGTCGTGATAGCCATGCTCTTCGTGAACCTCGCCCTACAGGTGATGATGGCAATGACCAGGCACATCACGAACCACCTCCTGTTCTTGCACATGGTCATGTACCTGTACTTGTAACTGCCGCTGCCTCTGCCTCTACCCGTCCCCGTCCTACTATGGCAGATCACCTACGACCGCGAGCAACTCCGGATGCACCCGACCGTGATTCGCGACCATTATGGCGACATCATGACGATGGTGATGCTGCAGACACGGATGATGTGGACGATGAGAATGAGGGAGATTAGTCGGTGCTGACTTGGGTCTTGCTGAACTACTCTGGCGCTACTTTGTGCTTGTGGATTCGGAGGGTGTCTTTCTGTCCTTTGTCCTCTTCTTCGGTAGTGTTTCACTGTAGTGTACGCTCGTAGTAGCAGGAGCCGCAAGGTACCCATTACACTTAAAAAAAAAAAACCTTATAGCACCTAAACTCAAAACCCTTATAACAGCTAGACCCGTGCCCTCAACCCTAAACCCTATAGCACCTATAGCCCTAAACCCTAAGCCCTGAAGAGGAGAAAGGCCTCCAGTATCCTGTACCTGGACCCTCAAGAACCTCCAGTCGTACGGTTCCTTCATGTGATTTCCTCATATTATGATTCCATAAATAGCTAGGTTATTTGGGGTCCAGATAGCCCTTGAATGACGGAAACATGCGAGAACCGTTTAGTACAAGTTAGGTATGATTGCAGGCATTGCGGCAGCGTCCTGTCTTGGATCTAGAGCCCCGAAACCCGGAACCCTGTAAAACCCACCTCTGCTGCTGCCCTTACAGAGAACTTATCGAATCCTGACTATCGTTCCGAACACCTCATATGTATTCGTAGCAAAACCCGAGATTATACCTATAGTATCTATTGTAGTTCCTTTTTTGGTTAAACCAATTAGGCATTTAAGATCCTATAACGTAACCCCAAAGAAGAACTACAATGGAGACTTTAGGTAGTATAGTATATTTGTAGAATAAGACAGTCATAGGGACCCTTAGGGGGGTAGGGAGGAGGGGGGTAGGGGATTATACTTCCTCAAAGAGGCCTTATCAAGTCCTTATTATGGGTATTAAGGCCCCCTACCCCCCTCCACCCTAAACCCTAAACTTTAAACTCTACCCCCCTAAGGGTCCTTTTGACCAAAACAGCGGAACCCTACCCCCCCCTCCCCCTGCCGCCCTAAGGGTGCTTATGAAATAGCGGGGTCTCCTGGAGGTTGAGGGCCTCCTCCATGAAGTCAGCGTGGCGCAGACCATGGCGACGACTCTTGGGTGTATTGCTCTAGGGTTCCATTTGGGAGTTTCGGAAAACAAGGGGTACCTTATTTTGGGGTCCTTATAATAAGGATCCTACTACTTAGGGTACTACACTAGGGTCCCCCATTTTCGGAAACTCCCATTTACCCACCTTAACCTACCGAAACCTACAAAAAGTAGGGTCCCTATAAATTCCAGATTAAGGACATTAAGGTTCAGAATAAGAACCTACAAAAAAGTAGGGTTTGGTAGGTTAAGGTAAATTATAGGCACCTGGGCCATACTTTGTATTTTTGGTAACTGGAGCCCTCGGGCTGGTTTAGGCATGGGGTCGTGGGCAGAAAACGCAGAGCCGACACTAGAGCTATGTAAGGGGACATACGGTTGATGATAGAAATCCTGCATTACCTTAAGGACCCTAAACTATGTGAGAATTATCGTATATTCCTTATAATGGGTAATGCAGGGCTTCCGGATTTGGACTCCAGCAGTGCCTATAGGGTCATACCCTACCCCTTTTCTTAAGGTACCTACTTTTCTATATAAGAGAACCTAACCATAAAACTAGGTATCCTAAAAAAGGGGTAGGGTATGACCTTCTAGGTGTTCCCAAAGGGTCCAGGTACTGTAGGAACCTGATTAAGAAACCCTGGGCCTATAACTCCAAAATAGTAGGATTCATATTAGGAGCCAAAATACAGGCCCAAGGTTTCTTAATCAGCTTCCTGCACGACCAGTGTAGTGTATACTTTTGGGGCCCGAATATCTGCTAAGTAGCTACTATATTGGTACTTGGACCCTTTGGGCTTGGGTACACCGTCACAGGAACCCAAAAGCTTCATCGTTATATACGTATTCTTGTTGCTGCTAAGTTGGCACTTTGAGTACTATAGCGGAAGACTCCTATTTTTACGAACCCTAATGCTAAAGATCCCTAAACCATGATAACTATGACCCAGAGTAGGCCCTTATTTCCCTTTTTAGGGTTTAGGTTCCCTTATAACCCCCTTTAAACCCAAAAGGGCACACTTGTTAATTACTCTTAGGTCAAGATGATGATGTACACTTGGGATCCGAGTTCCCAGAGAACCTAATACCCCTTAATTAAGGGATGTATCTTAAATGATAGAGGCCTTAATATTATGATTTAAGGTAGATCCCTTAATTAAGGGGTATTGGGATCTCTGGGTTGCTTCTTAGGGCGGATGTGGTGCGCATCGTGAACGCGCAGAACCTGAAAGGCTGCTGCTTGAATGCAAAGAGACGCGAGGAGCCCTGCTTTCGGGGCGCGGGTTTAAGGTAGGGTTTAGGGTTTGGGGCCAAAGAATCGCCCAAAGAACCTACCTTTGAAGGACTTATATAAGGAAATCATATGAAGGAGCCCTAAAAAGGTAGGTTTCTTAGGGTTTAAGGCTTTTCGGGTTTAGGGATTTCACGGTTTAAGGGGTTGAAGATCAGGGTTTCGGGCCAAGTATAGGGTTGAGGTAGTAGGGTTTTGTAAAGGGTTTTGGAGGTTTTAAGTTTCTGGCTTGCTGTGCAAACGAAATGGGTAATCAGAAACGTATTTCGATGTCGACCAAGTCTATGGCGTGTTCTCAGCAGCAGTTTTGTACACAGGGTTCCAGCTAACATGAAAGCTTCAACCCGCAAGCGACATGCCAACAGCCACTCCGCCCGCACAAATCTTCAGACTGAGCGTGATGGTCCTGGAAAGCAGCACTTTGATTCATAGTAATTGCGATTAATGTGTTTAGTTTCAGGCCTCTGTGGTATGTTTGGAGCTTGGTTTCAGCTCTTGCAGCCCTGAGGGCCATTAATTACACTTTAAAGAAACGTATGTCCTACACCCGAAGCTACAGTATAGCCCTAGCCCTATACCCTTCAAACCCAAAGCCTGCAACCCACATCAAAACTTCCATGTCAGGTGACGAGCAGCCGAAGCGCGTTCGGGCCCCGGATTTGAGAGCTTCTCGTTCGTTGCCTTCAGGGCGGGTTTTGGCCGTCGGGTCGAAGCTTAAAGTTTTGAGGTTTCGGATTTCGGGGTGCTATAGAAGCTTAGATGATGACTGATACTATATCTACGGCCTCTCCAGTCTGTCTTTAGACTCCCGCAATGAAGCTTCAGGGGTTGCGGGTTCCAGGTGCCTTTGGCCAAATCCTCCGGAGACATCAAGTTCAGGCGGAGAGCTATCAGTCATTCTGCCAGTGCGGCATATCCTCTAAACCCTAAACCGGACTACTGTTGATGATTAAATCTTGCACTACCTT
This sequence comes from Symbiodinium sp. CCMP2592, assembly GCA_905221615.1. Lineage (NCBI taxonomy): Eukaryota > Dinophyceae > Suessiales > Symbiodiniaceae > Symbiodinium > Symbiodinium sp. CCMP2592. Next base: position 146,504 of record CAJNDT010003001.1, on the reverse strand, counting down.
AAGGACCCTAAACTATGGGAATTGCGGTATATTCCTTATTATGGGTAATGCAGGATTTATATCATCAAGCGTAGGGGTTGTAGGGTTTTGAAATCTAAGTTGCCGGACTAGATACTCGAACCTAACCTCTACAGTAGAAGCAAAAAGTTGGAAACCTCAACGCCTCAATCCTGAAGAGTAGCGTGTAGGGAATCCCAGCACTATTTGGCCTTAATCCGATTTCAAACTTTAAGTGGTTTACTGTAAACCCATAAACCTCTGAACCCGAAACCCTATACCCTAAACCCTAAATTCCTTTCGAACATTTCTTGGATGTTCGTTGGGACTGGGAGACCTCTGTGATGTTTGGCGTAACTTTCCTAGAGGGTCCATATATACTACCATTATGGAATTAAGCCCCCAAAGCCATAATAGGGATGGTCGTTTGGGACCTAATTCCATAATGGTCGTATATATGGACCCTCTGGGTTTGTGGCCTTATTAATTACCTACAGTTCCCTTTGAAGGGATCCTTAAATCAGAGAGCAACTTAAGCAGGGATACGCGTATGGCCGGGATAGGGCGTATGTTTTGGGCCGTTTTACATGATCATCAAAAATTGCACATTCGTGAGTTTAAACCCCCGCCTTTGAGATCATGACAGTTGAGTGTGGTTTACTTGTCGGTGGTGTTTGTGCGTATTCAAGTCTGAAGCTTCTAAGCTACACTAAAAAGCAAGCACATTAAGCAAACACCCGCTTGGACAGCGGTTTGATGTTAATGGATCTGTGTGGAAAATAGTAGTATGAATTTGTGGATTGGATAACAGGCCGAAAATAAGCACAGAATTTGACTACCAGATGTTGCCTGGGGTGTATTTCTTCAGCTGTTTTGAGAGGCCACCCGTAGTTCAACCCGATGAGACTTACCCGTTGTGCATCCCCCGTCGTTCTGCAACGGTGGACATTCTCTGCATCGCCGATGCCACGCTCTTCGCTGGACTAGGTGCCTTCCGCCCTCCAACTTGCTCTGCTCAGGACATGATTGTTGCTGATGTGACGCGTGTGCATGCGAGCATGGTTGAAGCTGTTTGAGGAGCATCGGTTCTTCGATTGCCACATGTTGGACCAGACTCAGAACCTAGTTCTAGAGCATGAGCACAGCTTCTGTTACCCTCAGTCACAGCAACACTGCAGACGACTTGCAGGGGCACTGTCACTCGGACAGACGTCTTTCATTCACACAGCATATATACTGGACCTTAACACGTATAGCATGCGCATCAAGATGTCATTCAGAACATGTAGGGTCCCTGTCGAGGTCGTAGGGTCCTAGGGAAATGTATACACTACTTAGTTCCCCACAGGTCTCTTACACATTATCCTCGCCGTTCCATAGTACATTTTTCGCAGCCATGGCTTTTTCCGATGCGAGGCCAACTCCCTTCGCTCCCAATTCGACTTTGCAGCCTTGCCCGACGGGCAACATGGGGAGCTACTCGCGGGACTCGGGGGACGTTCGCGTCTCGACGGACGCGAGGTTTTGCCTGTCGGCTCCGACAAGCAGTGCCCGAAGCCGTACTCCTGTTTCTTGTCTGATATATCAGATAGTAATTACAGTGACACGATGTGTGCACTTCTGACTGCACGATGTGTGTTTCTACGCAGGCCCGGCCAGCACGAATTCTCACACGTTGGGCAGCAATGGCGTCGTCGGCCAGGCACCTCACAAACATATCGACGAGAAGACATACATGTGTTGGGACATCGACTTTCGAGGGCTGGGCCTGACGGACATGCAGAAAAACACCACTTGCCCACGAGGTACCACAATTGCAATCCAGTGTCGTTGCACCGATGCAGCGCAGAGTAGATAAGTGGCCTTGGACGTAACTCATGTTATTGATTGTTGCTAAAGGTTCCCGGACGGTCAGCTACAAGGTTCTCCAGCCCTTGTCAATCAAAATCATTATCCAATGCGGAACACGCTGCTCCTTGTCCTCGCCGTTCTGTCGTTTGTATTGTAGTTCAATTTCGTCAACATGCGGCTGATCATTAACCTCTACGTACTGCAGCTGTGTTGCATATGCTCCATTCGCCCTGACTGACTGGTGGTTCATCTTTTTTTATCTGCTGAGCCAAGCGGGGCAAACGCAGCGCCGCCGGACTGTCCGCCCTCGCGACGGGGAACGCCATCTTTCTCCCGACATTCAACCGCCCCAATATGTGGGACATGAAGTGGTACCATTGTTTTGTCGCCGCCGGACCTCGGCCCGTCGGATAAACTGCCGGAGTACATCGAGATGGCGAAGTACGTCTTCAAGGGCTGGTGTAGCAGGGAACTCCCGTGGCATGTGGTGACCGTCCAGTCCGGTTTGCTGGAGGCGGACAAGCAGGAGTGCGACAGGGCGCATGAGGCGGACATGAAGGCGCCGGATCCAGATGACAACCAGGCCGACACCGACTCGGAGACGGTGAGGGAGGAGATGGCGAACGTTGGACTTTGGGCCGAGGTTGAGTCGGACGAAGGACAGCAGCAGGACCAAATGCAGGACGACGAGGAGTTTGAAGATGCGGAGACGAGGATCACCTTGCGCCGGTCGATGCAGCATTCCCGGGGCACTTCGAGCAGGAAGACACGCCGGACACTGCGCGACCGGTTGATTCGCTAGAACAGCCTGGGATCGTCGACGATGGTTTCGTCGTCATTGCGAAGGAGGACTACACGGCCGTGGACATAGTGCTTCCATTCCAAGCAGGTTCCCTGGACGTGACGGAGGTGACACAGCGATGGACCCACAGGATGATTCTTAAAATTGCACAAGCCGGACACTGAGCGAGAATCGCAAAGAATCCAGCTCCAAGATGCAGCGCTGCCTGATGGAGGCTAATTCAGCATACGCAGTTTTTGCAACCGTCTTGAGCACTTTATGCCCTACTATTTCACTGAGATCGTTTATTGATGATGCCAAGTTTTGGACCCCAGAAAACAACCATGCTGAACTGGCTAATGCTTTATGCTGTGTTGAGCAGTTTGACCAAAGCATCGGGCAAGTTCTCAATCAGGAGAAGACAACGCTAATGACAAAACGCAAGGCAAAAGCTGACAGGTTTCTTCGTGAAGTTGGTCGTCAAAACTTTAGTCGTAAGAAAACTGTTAAATCTCTAGGCTTTACACAGTCGTGCAAACTCAAAGGCAGCGTTGCTATTCAGAATAGTCGGGCCGCTAAGGCTCGTCAGATGTTGCAGAAGATCGCTGTCTTACCTTTGTCGCAACAACAGAAAGAAATCCACATTCACTCCAATGCTCATTCCAAGTGGGTGTATGGCTCTGAAATACAAGCCCCTTCTGCGCGAGTCCTTCATAGCATCCGCTCAGCCGTTGTGGCTTGTTTGTTCAAAAAGAACCATGTTCGGTGTCCGTTTTTGAGTATGGCTACGCGAGCTGATCCTTTTCTTGACCCTTTTGGCAAATGGGTGTTACATGTGTTTTCGAAGCTTCGCAAAATGACCCGTAGCAACCCAGCTTTAGCAGTCAGAGTTTTGCAAGACGCTCAAAGGCTCGTCGGTAAGGTGCAACATACCAGCAATGGCGTTGCAGCAGTCTTTGCTTTTCTTTGTCAGGAGTTGCAATGGTCCTTTGTTGATGTCGACAACTTCGTCATTAAAACCCCGCCGCGCGGAGAAATTTGCTTAGCAGCGGGTAGCACACAATTCTTCAGAGAGGAGTTAGGCGTTGCGGTTCGAACTTACTTGTTACGCAAAGCTTCGATTCGGCATGACTGCCAGCTTCCGGCTAACATTCCGGACATGGACATTTTCTTGACCAGGTTTTTGATTGAGTCAGACTTCCGGTCTGATGAGGACTTCCAGTTCTTGAAGCCCTTTTTGCAGCGGTTGCCCTCCAATCATGCCCACACTCGTGCTATTCTTGAGTCGTTTATCACAGGCGGCATCTATACCGGACCGCGACTCAAAGCTGCTGGTATGACTCAATCGGATGAGTGTTGTTGCAAACAGCACGCGGAGACTCATCAACATTTGTTTATTGAGTGTCCACTATACGCAGCTACCAGGCCAATCAGGGGTGAAGAGAATGCCGTCTCTTGGACAGCCGGCATTTTCTTCTCCCCGAGAGATGCATTTGCTTCGGAAAGGTCACGTGACCACTTGCTTGAGTTCCCCGAGATCTCCGAGACCTTTTCAGTTGACGAGCCAGTCTTTCTGGACGGGTCTGCTTTCCACGAAAAGTGGCAAGCGTTACGCTCCGCGGCATGTGCTGTCGTCGTTCCTGCTAAGTTTGAAATGTCGGTGCTCTTGCCAGGCAGGGATCTCACATCCCAGCGTGCTGAATTGTATGCCGCTGTTTTGGCCCTTAAGCTTACCCATGGTTCGGTTACATTGGTCAGCGATTGCGCAGGGGTTGTCGACAGGGCGACATCTCTGAAGCAACATGGCTATCGGTTTGAGGATATTGTCAAGTTTGATAACCACGATTTGTGGACAGCTGTTCTTGAAGAGGTCCACAAAAGACCGAACTGCAATATTTCCTTCGTCAAAGTGAAGGCCCATGTTCCACGAGGTCACACAGGACAACCTGCATACTTGACGCGAGGCAATGAGCTTGCCGATCGGTGTGCCAAACGGAAAGCGCATGATGCTTTCGTCAAGAACTTGCAAGAGCTCAAGCCTTTTATCCAGAGAGCTGTTGACATTCAAACTCATGCTGTGTCAACACTGGTTTCAAGGAGAGCCGAGTCCGAAATAGATATGGCTCCAGACTGCACTGTGCCTGCGCCTTTTCGGGATACCGTGATGTCTTGCAAGTGTTTGTGTCGCCCTACAACTCGGGTGATAGGCAAGTTGAAACCTGTATGTACTGGGTGTTGTATTATGCAAGTTGGGGGTTTGGAAGAGGCTCTTGTCGATAGTGTTTGTAATAGGAGTCGCTTCGACGACACGATCTCCGAGAGACTTTGGTCTCTCCATCCGGTATTCCGAAGAGTTGTGTTTTTCAACGGCATTCTCAGTCCTCCTGTTCAACCCGTCGACTGCGGTGTCATCAAGATTAGGAAGGCTCCTATATCTTCAGCAGCATGTCAAGCATTCTGCAGTTTCATATGCGATGGTCGTTGGAAGTGGGGGACTAAGCATACGCAAGATAGGACCTGCTGGGTTGCTCTTGCAGTTGAGTTTGTAGCGTCCTTTGGCCTGTTTCCAGGACTGTGTGATCAGGAGATGTCTGTAGGAGTCCTTGTCCGTAGGTTCAAGGATGTGTTTCTTCAAATCATCGACAAGCATCATGTCAATGCTGATCACATAGTCGGCATTAGGCACATGAAGTCTTTTGGGTTCGGAAATCAGTCCGGCCTCTCGTGTTCGAGGCAGTTTCGTCATCATGATAAGCTTTTGGCTTGGATTCTGAAGGTTTCCAGGGATATTTCCTGTTTAGACCGTACCGTCAAGATGAAGCCTCTTGCTTCCATAGTTCCATGCTGGGATGGCATAACCCCCGGCAATTGATGTCCCAATAACAGCGCGTTTCCTCCTTTTCCGTTTCCATCCTTCGGCTTGCACGCTGATACCAGCGAAGATTGGTCCAATTCGACTCGCAGGAGGCTCGTGAGGCCGATTGCAGTAATGCCCAAAAAAGATGGAGGCTTTGTCAGGTGCGAAGACTCGTCGGACAACACCCATTCCTACTGGACACGCTTAATGTCAAGCACAGTGTGAAGCTGAGGAAGCATTCGGGCTTAAGGTGTAGCTTTGAGGTTTGGGCTTTAGGGGTTTAAGGTTTGAGTTTAGTAACTAATCAACGTTCCCGTGCTGTTGAAGGGGTGCCGCCGGGTGTCGCCGATCGTCCATGGGCTTCCGAGAGGAAATGGCGAGTTCATGTCATTCTACACGCAGGGCACTCATCTGCACGATGCATGGACACGTATGCATCCTGGAGGAGACCCCCACGGAGGACGAGCAAAAGATCAAGAAGCACGCTTCTATGGACGCACACAGGCTAGCACGCATGGAGCGATACGCCTATGTCACGCAGGGCAAGTCAGATTCCCGGTCGACGGACATTTTTTTGTGCGTGGTGGCAGATGCAGTGCACGTGGGAAGTGACGATTGGCTGAACATCACGGTGTACAACCACACGACGGACAAAGTTTGGGTGTGCCCGCCGCAGGCGGGCCTTTTTTTGGCAAGCAACAGCATATTTCTGAGGCGTTTTAAGCAAGAGGCGAGGTACGTCAGAGCCTTGCTTAAGTTGACCGTTTTGGGTGCCATTTTCGTAGCTTTTGGGTCCGGCCAAAATCGTTTTTCCGACGCGAGGTACGCGTATCCCCGCTCAGGCTCGGTTTGGGGCGGAGTCTTTGTCTTGTATTTTATATAAAGATAGGTACGCGTATCCCCGCTCACCCCTGGGTTTCGGGATTGGCCTGATAAAGGCTCCCAGGCGCCCTTCTACTGTTGAGTAGGTACGCACAGCCTTGCTTAAGTTGACCGGGGCCGGGGCCCGTAGCGAAGAGCGCATTTTGGGCGCATTTTGGGCGCATTTGGGCCCCCAAAAAGGTACGCCAGATCCCCGCTTAAGTTGGCCGGGCGGTCCCCTCAAAATGGGTCCCTGGGTAGTTATATGCAAGCATCATTTGTTTAGCACGCTGTTCCTAAACCCTAAACCCCTAAGCCGTAAGCAGTAGTTTTTAAAAGCTCAACCTTCTGATGCTCTAACGGATGAGACAGCGACTGTCATTGCAGAAGCTACAAATCTTGGAGGAGACCCCCACTGACTCCATTCGGATCGGTCGGCAGGGCTTTGTTGCCAAGGTTTTTGGTTCTGTGATCCGTTCTCGTGTCTGGAATGAATATTGAAATTCGATGGACGTCGCAGGTCAGGGTATTGTAATACGTGTACCTGACCCTGGTCTGACGTATTAAAATAGTTAAGATATTCAGAAAATAGTTGCGTTTGGTCATGCCTGACAGCGCATATTCTGATGAGACTACATCGACGATAGTTCGTGCACATAAGCAAGTAAATTTTGACGAGGCTTTGATACTTGCATTTTCCTTGAAAGGTTTGTCGTGCTACTTTGTTCTGCCTGAGCTATGTATCGTCCAGGCTCATGGCCCATTTGTGCTAGTCACTGCTTGATTTCCTGGCAGTGAGCTTACAACAATAAGTTCTCGAAGATATTAGTGGTGTCCCTCTGTAGTCGCTTTTAGTGGTTGCGAGCTGGGATAAGTATGTGCCGTCAATTTTTGTGGTCAGCATAGAAGCTAGTCCCATAGCCGGTCTTCTTGCCTTAGTTCTAGTCGCCGCATTCTCACAGTTCTGCGTTTGTTGGCTCACTTGTCTTGCGAGTGGTTTCGGATTGCTCTGCGGTTGCTGCAGTGACTACCTTCTGAACATGATTTTATTGGCGAGTGAAATCAATGGATGTATATGTATTGCTTCTATTGTTCTGATGTTTTAGGGCCTTGCCAGGCCCTGTGGCCTGCAGGTTGTTTTGGTTACACAGGTGTGACATGGCTGTGTGGCCCTGCCTGAAATACCCTTGAAATGCGCTCGCTCTGTGCTTACGCTGCACTTGCTGTGCGCTTGCTCTGCGTCTCTGCAAAACTGGTGCAGATCCTCCTGATATGCATGAGTTGGGCGGTTCATTGCACTGCATCTGCAATTCGCCCTTCGCTTGTGCGGCTTGTTTCCTGTAATGGGCTTCACTTGCGCTAGAAACGCACTTGATCCGCGTTCGGTCTGTGGTTTCTCTTAACTCATGCATGCAATCATCCTTACCGCACAATCTGCCTGAACATTGAAATGTGCATCAATTGCTTTCAAAGGCACTTGTGAGCAAGTGCAGCGCGCATGAAATGCGCCTCAAAGACAGCTGAGGTGCACTTGAGACGCGCTTGAAACCCGCTTGATCTGTGATTGCTCGTTGGTTTCGTTGAAGCCCCTGCAATCCTCATTATCATTGAAATGCGCTTGAAACGCGCGTGATCTGTATTTGCTTTTGGCTCCGCTTTAAACGATGGGAACCCTCCTTACCATTGAAATGCACTTGAAATGCGCTTGAAACGCGCTTGATCTGTGATAGCTCTTTGGTTTCTTTGAAGCCCCTGCAATCCTCATTATCATTGAAATGCGCTTGAAACGCGCTTGATCTGTATTTGCTTTTGGCTCCGTGTTAAAGGATGGGAACCCTCCTTACCATTGAAATGCGCTTGAAACGCGCTTGATCTGTGATTGCTCTTTGGTTTCGTTGAAGCCCCTGCAATCCTCATTATCATTGAAATGCGCTTGAAAAGCGCTTGAAACGCGCTTGATCTGTATTTGCTTTTGGCTCCGGTTTAAACGATGGGAACCCTCCTTACCATTGAAATGCGCTTGAAATGCGCTTGATCTGTGATTGCTCTTTGGTTTCGTTGAAGCCCCTGCAATCCTCATTATCATTGAAATGCGCTTGAAACGCGCTTGATCTGTGTTTGGTTTTGGCTCCGTTTTAAACGATGGGAACCCTCCTTACCATTGAAATGCGCTTGAAATGCGCTTGAAACGCGCTTGATCTGTGATTGCTCTTTGGTTTCGTTGAAGCCCCTGCAATCCTCATTATCATTGAAATGCGCTTGAAACGCGCTTGCAACGCGCTTGATCTGTATTTGGTTTTGGCTTCGTTTTAACCTACAGTATGTATTTGGAATCCTCCTTACCATTGAACTGTGCTTGAAACACGCTGGAAGCTCGCTTGATCTGTGATTGCTCTTTGGTGTCTTTGGAAGCTCTTGTAATCATCATTACCATTGAAATGCGCTTGAATCGCCCCTGAAACGCGCTTCGGTCATCCCCCCTACTTATCTAATGTATTGCCGGGGGGGTCCACGGGGGGGCTGCCAATACATTAGTATGTGCGTTCCCTAGGGATCACCGAGACCCTCAATGTATTGGTGGGTCTGCTGTGATGGCCAGTGTTTTGCCTCTGAAGTCGCGCATGAATGGATTGATGTTCATGAGATTCCCACATATTCCCACTGTGATCAGCAGCAGCAGCAGCGGCACATAGCGGCACCAGCACCAGCGCCAGCGCATCACATCACTAGCAAGAACACTCCATCTGATGCCATGGCACTGCAACTTCAAGAGCTATGGGGGCCTTCGTCGCACCTGCACCTGTCTCAGTGTTCCTTTGCTTCGGCTTGGTTGTTGAAACCTCCCCTCCAAAATCTCCCAGTTGCATTCCGCTTCATCGATGACGGCCGGGACCTCCGCACGGACAAGTTCAAATCGAAGAAGCAGGCAAGTGGGAGGGGGGAGAATTCCACAGATACGAAACACATTCCTTGGCCAGGCGGATCAATGGGCACGTGCAAGTGGTGTCCATCCAGCCGGGCCCCTGGATTTCATATTGTGTTCGCTCCTCTTGCAGAAGCATGTGGCAGGTGCCAGAGTGGCTCAAAGACAGGGCGGCGAGGCACTGGCCGGAGGATGGCAGTGCAGATGAGGACGAGGTGGGATGGAGTGTGGATCGGTGGAGATATTCCTTGACTTGCACCGGGCAGGCTCCACATGGCGTCCTTCCGGTAGCTCCGCCCTATCATAATGTATTGGACCAGCGGGACGGTGTCAATACAATTCGCGGTCCAGGCACGGTTGCCGGCAACGCTCTGGCACGACGTCAACCAGAACCGCGAAAGCCTTCATCTTTTCGGGAAGGATCACTCGAGGTGCTGCACATGGGTCTGCCTCGAGCTGGCTCGCTGGTACTTGGTGTCCGGCCAGCAGCGGGCTTGCCAGGCAGGGATTGCATAATGTATTGGCGCAGTGGGACGGTATCAATACATTATCGTGCTGCCGGGGTTGTCCAGCATGGATTGCATGGATCTAGCAAAAGCATGCAGGTAGCTAGATCCAGTCTTGCCTCGGAAACCCCGGTGCTGCCCCAGTGTACTTAGACGGTCCAATAATGTATTGGCACAGCGGGACAGTATCAATACATTTCCCGCGTTGCAGGATTTCCTTCGCGGCTGGATAGCGCAAGAGCGTGACGCCTTGGTTTGGACGCTGCTGAAGCAAGCAACACTGTGGGCTGGGCAGTACAACAGCCTAGCGGACCCGGAGATGCAGAAGATTCTGGGAGACTGCTGGAACGCAGCTGACAAGTACGTGCGATTGCTCCCACGTGTGTGACTGGAACGGAGCCGTTCCTGAACTTCTTGGCACACGTGGACAAGGTTGTGCCTGAGCTGCCGGTGGAGTGACTGGAAAGTCGTGCTGCTGCGGAGTGCGGGTGGAGTGGCTCGAAATTCGTGCTGCTGCAAAGTGCCGGTGGAGTGGCTCGAAAGTCGTGCTGCTCAGTGCCGGCGAAGTGACTCGAAGCTTTTCCGTTCGAGTCCTGAAAAAAAAAAGCGCGATCCCGAAGCCGTGCAAGGGTTGAGAGAGGGAGAGGCAGGCCAGACTGAGATGCAACAGAAGACATACCTAAAAATACGTGCAAGTCTTGTCCAGCATGTTTTGTTAACATCATAATGACATAAATACATATGCAATTACGTCGATAGCATGGGATGCCTTCAATCACAACCCCTGGACACCCCCCAACAGACCCCTCCAATACATTCCAGACCCTACCGTAATGTATTGCTGGGGCCTCTGGCCCGATGAGGGGCTGTGAGGAGGGATCTTCGGTCTGTGGTCTCCCCACAACCCCTCTTATGAGCAGACCCCTTCTTAGAGAAGCACAGACATCGTGCACATATGTGCACATGAGAGACGTCTGGTTCGGTTTAACCGCGCCACACCTACGGACATAGGTCAGTTTAACCCAAGCAGTCACAAGCCAAGCCCTCAACTTCAAGCCCTTTATGCACCATGGAACCAAAGATGTTGCATTGGCCAGCACTGCAACACAATCCAAGTTCGCATGGAACAGCTTGGAAAAGCTGGGCCTCCAAAACATGACACATGACTTGGATTTGAGGGGTTGTGAAACATAAACGTTTGATCCGTGGTTCCTCATTTCGATGTTAATTTCGCGACGGATGTTGAAAAATAGACAGCTCCGCAATCTTCACACATGACCTCTGCCAAAATCAGACCCGGCCCGAGCCCCTAGGTACGCGTATCCCCGCTGGTAGGGTATCCCCGCTTAAGTTGCTCCCCAATTAAAAGGGGTCGATGAGCGATCTACAATAGGGTTCTATATTCGGGGCCTTATTAATTACCAATACTATTTTGGGGGGGGTTCCTTATAATAGTTACAGTATAATGGGCCCAAAGCATACATTAGAAGCCCGAAAGTTGGAACCTAATTATCCGCATCCCAAATCCATGTTCCAACTTTCTGGGGCTCGCCAGTCGTTAAGCGCGGGTAAGTTTGACATAAGGTGTCCCACAGTTTGTGTGGTGCCAAAGTTTTAGGCCCGCTCAATCCCTCATGCCCCAATCTCTAGAAAACTCTTGACTCGAAAACTCGTGAAAAAAGTGCCATTCCAAACCGAAAACTCGTAAAAAGTGCCATACCCCTGGTAAGGACTGCACCCACCCTGTAATAGTGACTATAAGGATTATATTAGGGCCCTAGTATATTCCTAGTATACCACTATTACAGGCTGGGGGCCCCGTCTAAGCCATACCCCTGGTAAGGACTGCACCCGGCTCTGTCGTGTGATTGCGGACGTGCCTGCCGATTCGCCGCCGGATCCTGGGTTGCACGTGTGGACCGGCTTTTCACACTAAACTAAAAGCCAGAAAGTTGGAATATGATGATCCTAGGACCCCTTGTGGTAAGTTATAGGGTACCCTACCCTGAAACCATATTCCAACTTTCTGGAGTTCCCTTTATGTGGATTGTGCTTTGGGATACTTTTTAATTTCCCTTTTTCCTTACAAAGGGAACCTATTCATAAATAACTTTCGAAGGGTTTAGAGCACAACCCAGTCTTTTGTTTTGGCGGCCTGGAGCCTTGCACTTCGAATCCTGCATTGTAGTCATTCTGTTGCGGTAGGTGGGTCTGCGCCCAGTTCGGGAGCAATTCAGTTTATCACAGTTCCGAAAACTGGTCTCACAGTTCTGTCATAGGACCTACCGAAATCCTAAGACCGCCATGACACATGAGAACAGCCTAAACCCCAAAACCCTAAACCCACAAACCCTAAACCCTAAACCCAAAAAAAACTAAACCCACAAACCCTAAACCCACAAACCCTAAACCCTAAACCCCCTAAACCCAGGATACTTTGTGGATTCAGCAGCTGAAGGATGACAAGGCGCATGGCTGCCAGCAGAGCCTGCAGGGCACTGTAAGGTCCTTACTACCCAGACTACTTGGAGGTTCATGGGTAGTCATAAGTAGGGTTATAAGTCCCCTAATATGGGTTATAAGTATAGTTACCCTACTTATAACCCTACTTATAACTACCCATGAACCTCCAAGTAGGGCTATGGGAATACGATGTGAAGATATTATGATCCTTTTTGTGAGGTTATATATTAGGATAGAGGGTTCATTGCTGGTATAGGGGATTTGCCAAGCCAGCTTCTTGGAGAGCACGGTATGTGCACAGGGTTCAGGGTTTAGGGTTTGCAGTACTTAAAAGGATCGTGGGATTTAGTAACTGGGCTTATAAAGTATAAATAAGGTAACTATACGTATAAACACGTATAAGCCCACTATAGCCTGACTTGCTAAGTCCCATGATCCTCTAAGTGGGGCTTATCGGCGTCGGTCTTCGGTCACAGTCCATCCTTACGGACGGCGATAGGGGTTTTGGCACCTTGCTTGCAGGCAGACCATGTCGTGGTGGACATCCAGGATGTTATGCTTAACAACCTGACGCCCGGTTGCCATGGAAGATTAGGGTTGAGAGATGTTTAGAGTTTAGGCAGACTGAACAAAGCTCAAGGCGTACGTATTATAAGCCTATATACCAAGCCCTGTGCAGAATGCACGTGACAGCAGTCATACCTGTAGCCCAAAAAGCGTGCCTTCGAAGGAAAAATATGAGGAAATCATTGTAAAGAACACTAAAGTGCTCAAGGTTTAAGCACCAGAATCCTAAACCCCTTCCTGAAGCCCGCAAAACCCTGAAGCACTCAACCCTACAATCGTTCAGAGAACCCTTACTTACTTTAAATCACACAGAGAGAATCCAGGATGGTCCGGGGCAGCGGGGGCAACTGGTGGGACAAAGCCGGCCCGAGCATCGAGGTCTTCATGCACGGAAGCACCACCCAGGGAGCCTCAGCTGGGCTCTTCTAAAGGGAACTCCAGAAAGTTGGAATATGGAATAATGGTAGGATCCCCTTTATAATTTACCTTAAAGGGATTATGATATTGATATTCCAACTTTCCGGCTTCTACTTTAAAGGGGGTTTTAAGTGAAGCTACCATACTTTAGGGTTTCTTTAAGGGATCTATAAGGGTTCCTTTAGGGTTCTCTGAGGGTTTAGGATTAGAGGTTTTAGGTTAAGTTACCATAATAAGAAACCCTGAAACCATATTCTTAGTTATCGATCCCTATTATGGAAACTTGAGTTGAATTCCTTAACAAGAGCCCAGTCAGCTGCGGCCGAGGGTTTAGGATTTCAGGTGCCGCATAGAGTATGATAGCTAGGCTTTCTAAGGGCTCAGGGACTGTGGGGTTCAGAGTCTACAGATTTTGCCAGACTGCATTCAGTGTGGTGTTTCCTTTCAAGCCGCCGCTTTAAGAAATCTGCTTGGGCTTGGTCTGTTGAACAGCAAACCCCAAGGGGTCAAATAACAGTATGGTGTCTACTTTCGGGGTTAATTAATATCCAGTGTAAGTGAAGCCTACCATGCCGCTACCTGAACACCTTGGCAAGTCTTAAACCCTGGACTCTACAGACCCTCAACCCTAACCCTATAAACGCTAAACCTAAATCCAAGGCTACATGTACATTACCTTGGCGAAGGGCCAGGCCAGCTTGCAGAACAACACACACAAGGGAACGGCAGATGTCAGGTGGCTCGGCTGCATCGCCTTAAATCCCAAAAGCCTTGAAGCTTCAAGCACCCCAAAAGGGTCCTAAGGACCTAGCTTGGGGGCCTGAATAACTACCTATAGTAATTATAGTATAATGGGCCCCCCAAAACCCTATGCTAATTATGAAGGCCCCTGTTTATACTATAGGATACTTACCCAAACCATAATGGTAGTTCCTACTATAGAAGATCTACGGCTGTTGCAACAGAAGCACTTTAGATATTCCTGATGTGGAAGAGTGAGGCAGCGCCGGAATTTGCCATGTGACGATTTCTAGACTCCCTCTTCTCAAATCCCAAACTCATCGACCCGTTCGATGCCATAGTTTGTGCTCAAGTCACTACTATCTGCATGCCAGCATGTACACTTACCTAAAGTAAAAGCCAGAAAGTTGGAATATCATTCTCGTAACCCCTTTAAGGTAAATTATAGGGGATCCTACCATTAATCCATATTCCAACTTTCAGGAGTTCCCGTGAGACCTACCTACCAGTCAGAAGGGACGAGGGCGAAGGACGACGCGAGAGGACTGGTATCATCGCTACTGCTGTCGCTGCTCCTGAACCCGAAACCCCATCCTTAAGTAAGTTGATGCTACAGCAGCTGCTTGAATGCTCAGTTCGCAACAATGCGCAACATCTTCGACCTGCGGGGAAGAGCAACAGCAGCAGAACACCAGCAACAGCAACGACAAATACTCCCTAAAACGCTCATGAAAAGGCCTCTACAGCAACCCGAGAGCTCTGACACTAAACCTCCCAAAGGGTCAAAGTGCCAATATAGCAGTTGCTTAGTTTAGGGTTTAGGGTTTAGGGGTTTAGGGTTTAGGGTTTAGGGCTACTTGGGCCCCAAAAGTATACATTCTGCCAGTACTTGGACCCTTCGGGCCTTACAGATGCTTCGCAAGGTCGGACGGCAGCGTGACCATGAGAGAGGTGGCACACACGGGCCCAGTAAATCTGAACTGGCGCCAGCCGAACAATCAGGCGGGTTTAGGCTTTAGGGGTTTAGGGGGTCTAATTTTTCAAGGATTTAGGGGTTCAGGGTTTAGGGTTTAGGCTGGGCTTCAGGGTATAAGGTCCAGCTCTTTTTAAAAGGTTTGGTTCAAAGTTTAGTTAGTACTATGCAACAACAGCAGGGTTTTGGTGTAATCCAAGTGTGGTGATAAAGGGGCGTTGAGGGGAGTTTATTGTTGTTTGACCTGACATCTCTTTATCGGGCTTGTTGAAGCTCGATTGCAGGCTTCTGTTGGACAGGGCTTGGGTGGCGGTGTCGCGGACTTCGTTCGGGGGTGTCGGGTGTTTAGATTGCCCCGGGCCACTAGCAGTGAAGAAAGAAGCATTGAACCTCCTCGGATGAAGGCTCAAGATATCCTTTAGCTCAAATTGCCCGGAGGGTCCACATACACTACTACTATGGGATTAGGCCCCGAAAACCCATCCTTGTTATGTTCTTTGGGACCTGATTCCCTCTGGGTTGCCGTTCCGTTGGCGATCATAGAACTGGACAAGCACTCCCTATAATCTCCACTGATGTTCCTGTTTTGGTTTAACCAATTAGATGTATAGGATCCTAAAAGGTAATCCCAAAAAAGAACTACAATGGAGCAGAATCTGGGAAACCCTAAACCCTAAACCCTTTAGGAATGACTTGCAGCCCATGTCTGACGCTTTGAACTACCCCTTGCTTGCCCCAAACCCTATAGACGGCAAAGTCCCTAAACCCTAGGTCCATAAATCTGTTAGGGTTTAGGGTTTAGGGTTTAGTGAACCCAAGACTTTGAATCTTACAGACTCCCCTAAACCTTAAAAAGACATCAAGTCCATAAATCTGTCCGTTTAAACCCAAAAAATTGAATTTTACAGACTCTGCCGACCTGTCCGTGAAAGCCTGAGCCAACACTGGGAATCCGTTAATATAGGGGCGTGAATAATTGCCAATACTATTTTGGGGAGTTGCGTATTATAAGTATAGTTTGACGGCCCCAAAGCCCTGTTCTAACGGGCCCCAAAGCCCTGTATTCTGATGAAGGCCCTTTTTTTCGTTTCAAAACCTTTACCCAACCCCTGACTCTTAAAAACGTACCACACAACTTTTTACCTGAAACCCCGAAAGCTATAGATCCCACAATCCTAAACCTGAAACCACCATACCCTTAAGCACAAAACCCCGGAATCCATCGCCACGCATCTCCTTGCCTAAACCCTAAATTTCATACCTCAAACCCCTATACCCTTAAACTCTGAACACTTCAATTCCGAAGCTCTGTACCCGAAACTCTACATAAACCTAAGTCGTCAGATTTGCGTGGTCGCAGCGCCGGACGAGCTCGTGCTTCCCGACGAGATGCTGGGAAGCAGCTTCAGTCTTGCGGGGTTTAGAGTTTACTGTTAGATAATGGCTTTCGGGTAGAGGTACCCTACCCTGCTTTAGTGTTTTTAGACTTCCTTAATTTTGCTGGCAAGACTACTCCAAGGGATACATAGTTTCAAGGTATTTGTTGTTTAGGGCACACAAGCCGAGGCATCCAGATATAGCTACCGTGTTCTGGAAGACGTCGCAATAGATAGAACACGCCTAGTTGTCCATGTTGCATGCGCCTGAATATGTGTTGAGCTCGTAACAGGTATCAAGTGATATTCGTACCTTACTTTGTATTCGACCCCCCCGAACCCTCGACTTTCAAATCTACGCCCTATACCCTAAACTCCAAACCGCATGTTGTAAGCCCCCTAGACCCAAAACCCTAAACCCAAAACCCTAAACCCTAAACCCAAAACCCTAAACCCTAAACCCTAAACCCAAAACCCTAAACCCTAAACCCTAAACCCTAAACCCTAAACCCAAAACCCTAAACCCTAAACCCGCCCTATAACCTAAAACTGATGGAGCGCTCACAGACAGCCATGCAGAAATCCTAAATCCCGAACCCTTCTACACCCGGAGCCGAAAGTTCTGAGCTATGGGGCCTCTTATCATCTTAAAGACTCTTGGGGAGCAGCAGAGTGCATCAAAGTAACGAAGTCTCTGCGCAGGCTAGCGGAGTAATTGTTGCACCATTTTAACATCATAAGGTAAAAGCCAGAAAGCTGGAATATGATTATCCTAAACCCTTTATGGTAAATCATAGGGTATCCTACCCTGAAGCCATATTCCAACTTTCTGGAGTTTCCTATAATGCGTATTCATTGTGGATGAGGCGCCAACCCTAACGTGTGTCAGGAGTCTAGGGGGGAACAGGGTGGGGGCATGGGACAACTTCGTTGCTTGAGCTCATGGGTCGAACTACCGGGCCGGCGCAGTATAGTACCCTTATATCGCACCCTGAGCGTATCCCAAGTACCTCTGTAGTATCCTGACAACCCTAAACCTTAAATCTCTCCTCCTTTGCTGAGACCCTAGACCCTGAAGCCTGTATAGACCCCAAATCCTTCGTAAATCAGCCCTGGAGACCATAAAACCCATAACCTTTCTATACTATACCCCGTTAATCAAACATCATAACATAGTACTGTGTGCTTAGAACCTTTCTGTATCATATGACGCTACTGTCTTGGAGAAGCATTGCTGCTACAGCGACGCCGTTAGTTTGTTTAAATGAATCCATTTATGGGAATCAATTGGAACAATGAACTCAAACAAGTTATGTAAATTAATTCGTTTAAAAATTTAACAAAGTAAGTTAAATTACATAATTTGTTTGAATTATCAAACTATCTTAATTATCTAGAGTATCTAAGTTACACCAATTCTAAACAATTTAAATCTGCACAAAACAGTAAAACTAATGAAACCAAATAAATAGCTTAAGCTGAATTAATTACGTTACTGAGTCTCAGTATATACACAAATTAAATGATTGAAAATAGTTACATTTTTTAAGCTAAGTAATTGACATAAGTTAACCAATTTAGTTAAACTGGTTAAATTAATTGAGATAGTTGAACTAATTGAACTAGTTGAATTAGTTACATGAACTACATTAATGTATTTCGTTCATAATATTAGCTTTTTGGATTGAATCGGTTAAGTTCATTGACAATCAAAATGACATGAGCTAAGTTAATGAACATGCAGTATAATTGTAATCTATTTTCTTCATCTAATTTAGTTATTTCTAAATATTTCAGTAGCTTTAGCTTATCGAAATAAAGTAGGTAGTTTAAGTTCCTTCATATTACGTTAACTAACTTTTGCTGATTAGTTGGTTTAGTTGGTTCCATTTAACTAGTCTATCTAATTAATTGAGTTAGCTTCTGTAGTTCAGCTAATCTATTAACTTTATGTAACTAATTATTTTGTTTAATCGAACTAATTGAGTCAGTATAACTGTAATGATTACTCAAATTGGTTTCAATAATTAGTTCATTTAAATAAATGAATGGCGTCCCCGCGCTGCCAAGTTGCAGCGAAACGCTGCTGAAATCCGTGGAGACGACGCTCTAACCCGTGTGCTAACAGTGAGAGGGCGGAGCAGTGCGGTGCTGCTGATGGGGGCCCTCAGCTCTGACGATTTGGAATCGTGTCTGCCGGCACGGGACTGGCCCAGACTTCTTATGTTCTGGTGGACAACCCTCGCAAAAGTACTGGAAGCATTTGCTCCCGTAAGCGGTCCCTTCTCGGCAAAGGCTTTCAGGGCGAGCAACACTCGTTGTGACGCCCCGCCGCACATACGGGATGCTCCCCACCGGGACAGGGCCTGCGCCAGCTTAGATTGGCGCGAGAAGCTGTTCAAAGCCGTAAAGGGCACCCCACCCTCACACAAACACGAATCTCAGTGTCGTCGTCGTAGTGGAATGCAGCCGCAACGGCAGCAACAGTAGCAGTAGCAGCTGCCGTCGCTGCAGCCGTAGCGGTAGCAGTAGAGCTTGCAGTGGCAGTAGCAGCAGCACGAGCAGCAGTAGTAGTGGTAGCAGCAGCAGCAACCCCACCTAGCACTGGTACTAGTACCGTCTCAAGTCGAGCATGGGATGAGAGCTGATGGGGGTCAGGGGGTCAGTAACAGCCGTAGGTTGAGTTCCAGGCTGTCAGGACTCATGAAGAAACCTTCAAAAGCATTGAGACGACCTCTGAAAGAAGACGTGCTGAAGGTGTTCTTTTTGTAGAGACGAAAGGAAGCGTCACATCATACACAAAGGTCCATGCCACATAGTACTGTACCCTTCAATTACCCTGTTTCTACATCCGTACCTAGAGGGTCCATATATACTACCACTAGGGAGTTAAGCCCCCAAAGCCATAATAGGGATGGTCTTTTGGGACTTAATTCCATCATGGTAGTATATACAGTATGGACCTCTGGGTCATAACCCTAATTCCTAAACCTCTCGAGCTCGAAGCTCGAGGAACGGCCCGCTGGCCTTGTGCAGCTCCACCTACTTCAAGAGCCAGTTTCAGGTCTTCTACGATTCCAGCGGCCCGGATCTGATTTGTTAGAGTTTTGGGGTTTTGTTGAAAGGGTTTGAGAAGGGTCGCACATGTGAGCGTGACCATGTTTTCAGCTCAAGAGTGCCCCAAGGCCTTGTGTGCCTCTGTGCGAGGCAAACGTTTGTAATTTTAGCGGGTTGCGGTTTGAGCTCGGAGCTTGTTGGTGTAAGTCGACATTCCTGTAGAGTTTGAGAATGTTAATGCTCTACAGTCCCAGGGTTCAAGTTTAGTACCACGGTTTGGGGTGTAGGGGTTAGGGTTTACGGTTTAGGACCCCCAACTAATGGTACAGCAGAAGCCTACCCCGCATCAAGGCGGCCTTCTCTACATGATTGGACCATAAGCCCTGAGCCTTAAACCCTACCTTAACCCCAAGTAACCTACCTTTTTAAGGACTTATATAGGGAAATCATGCTAGGGAACCCTAAAAAGGTAGGTTCTTCATGGTTAGGGTAAACCCTATACAACCTATACGACCCAAACAAAGGCAAAGACTTCTTCTTGGACCGCGCGGAGTTTGGTGCGCAGCTGGCAAAGATGCCCTACTGCTGCGGGAGCTGCTGGGCTTAATTACTTAGCGATTGTAATCTACACTTACAGGCTGTTACAACCCAGAACTATTTCTCATGTTTTTGTTAGTGGGCTCATGAACATGCTTATTCACAATGTTTGTGATAAAGGTTTTAGGGGTCCTTTGTTTAGGAGTTCTTGTAACAAGGATCTTGGAAGTAGGGCTTCGGTATCGGGGTCTCTGACGGTTCTGAGACTGCCACTTCAGAAAAGGATCCCGAGCAAGACATCGAGACAAACATGATTGAAACGTCGCAACAGGAACCCTAAACCCCAAACCCCTAAACCTTAAACCCCAAACCCTAAACCCCGGTGGCAGAGACGTCAGCAGTCGCAAAAAGGTGCTCAAAAAGAAACCCAAAACCCTAAACTCCTGACAACATATTATCCGCTAAACCCTGTTTGCGGCTTAAAGCTCGGTGAGACCCAATAAGGAGGTACTTGGGTTTAGGATAGTAGTTATGCAGGTTTTTTTTTTTGGAGAGTATATGATTACTAGATAATTGGACCCCACCGGGTAGACCTGGAAGCCGAAAAAAGCTCCTTACCATCCTTAGAGGGTTCCTTTAAAGGGTTCCTTATATCAGGGTTCCTATAGGTTCCCTGTAAGGGTTCCTTTCAAGGGGTCCTGTAAGGGCGTCAAACTCAATCCCTTTCTGCTAGACTTGCCTTAATACTGAAGCCTAAGCCCTAAACCCTGAACCTTAAACCCTCAACCCCCAACCCGACCTTAGCCTTAAACCCTAAACCTTAAACCCCAAACCCCAAGCCCCAAGCCCAAGAGCTGGAACCATGAAACGACGCCCTGAACTTGTGCTAAACCCTACCTGGACCCAAGGAAACCTGCATCTGTCTGATTTCTTTGGAGTTCCTTATTCTGAGTTCCCTTGAGTTCCTTATTCTGAGTTCTCTTGAGTTCCTTGTTCTGAGTTCCCTAGAGTTCCTTATTCGGAGTTCTTTACATACGTCCTTGGTTAAGGTAAGCCCTAAAGCCTCAACTAACGCCTAAGCCCTGCAGCTTAAGCTCCAGGCAATGGCCATCACCCTATTTGGTGCCCCTCCACCTCAACCCTAAAATCCTAAACTTAAACAGAGGGTTAAGGTAAACCCTAAAGCCACAACTAACGCCTAAGGTCCGGGCAATTGCCCTCACTCCGCCTGGTGCAATCCCTTATGTATGAGCTCCAAATTGGGGATCTTCCCAGCCGCTAAACCCTAAACCCTACACTTGGGATCCCTCTGATTTCGAGGCAATTGCCCTCACTCCACCTGGTGCGATGGAACTCTGTACCCCATTTTCGACTTCGGCTCCATCGAAACGGGCGCGAGCTACTTTGCAGCATCACCGAGGTTTCAGATTATATAAGGTAGTGCTATGACATACTATAACCCGTGTTTTAGTGTCATTTTGTTGTTCAAGAGCTATAGCAGCACACGCTCACCCGTGTTTTAGCGTCATTTTGTTGTTCAAAATGTGGTGTTTACTCTGCATCGCGTCTGGCGGGAAACCGGAGATACTAAGCCAGACCGAGCACACACAATAACAAAATCAAGGCAGGCTCAGCACTTCGGCTTCACCAGATTTCCTATAGGCACCCTCAAGATTTGATAGAGGTGTTGTTAGCAACGTTACCAGCAGTGATGGTATGTCCACCCCGAGCACCCTGTTTCGACGGTGCTTCGTCCTGCATCTTACACCCAGGCCTAGACTGATTATCTAGAACCGTTGGGCTTACAGTGTGCCTGTAGCCGGAAAGACCTACCTTTTTAGGGTTCCTTATTATGGTTTCTATATGTAGTTCCTTAAAAAGGTAGGTCTTTTCGGCTACAGTGTGTGGCTTATGGTAGGTAAAGCCTCCTCTTATTTGGAGGCTCAGGGCTACAAGACTCAGACTCGCAGGATTCGAGACCCACAGTTCCACCTTGTCTTCACTGGGCCCAGTATCTTCTGGGCGATTCGGCCGAAAACCGATGCCCAGAACCCCCTAGAAGTAGAGTAGGGGACCTTTAGCCTTCTTTGGGTAGTATAGTCCCTATATGATCCCTATATACTCAAAAAGGTTAACCTCCCCATGATACCCGACAAGTAGCACCCTAAAGCGCCCACACCTAATTCCAACCCCTAAACCCTAAACCCTGAATCCTAAACCCTAAACCCTGAACCCTTAACCCTACAGTAAAGCCCAGAAATTTGGAAGCCGGATTAAGGCCAAATAGTGCTGGGATTCCCTATACATTACTCTTAAGGATTGAGGCTATGAGGTTTCCAACTTTTTGGCTTCTACTGTAAACCTCACCGATCTCAGGTCTCAACAGCCGTGCTGAGATTCTCTCAGCAGCCACGGTCTTTGAGAACGTGAAACAGCTGGGCCCCGAAGCTGAGATCACTACTGCTGATGGACAATATCCTGCATTACCTTAAGGACCCTAAACTATGGGAATTATGGTATATTCCTTATTATTATGGGTGATGCAGCATTTATATCATCAACCGTATCAGGCTACAAAACCGTGTTCTGTTTAGGGCTTGGGGTTCAGGGTCAGGGTTTAGGGTTTACGGGTTTAGGGATAAGGGTTTAGGGGTTAGGGTTTAGGGTTTAAGGGATAGGGTGTAGGGTTTAGGGTTAGGATTTAGGGGTGCCAAAAACCTTCTACAAGGGTCAGGATTTACGAGGTTAGGGTTCAGGGTTTAGAGAGACGCTATGCGGGTGAAAATGGGAGCCTCCACACTTTGTGCACTGCTTTTGGGGGATCTACCTACGGATGTTTTCGGCTTAGGAAGAGTGGAGGACCCACTTGGGTGGTTGTCAAAATTAGGGTCCCTTTTTGGTAACCCTAAATAATAGGTGCCGTAGTATAATAAGGACCCAACAAGGGACCCTAATATTGACAACCACCCACATTTTAAACCCTAAATAATTCATAAAACCGATAAACCTGCCCTCGAAATTGGGTGTTTAAGGGTTGTCGGTGGTAATGCAGTGTTTGGATTATTCGTACTTAATAAAGTCCCTTATTCTAGCCCAGATTATAACCATAGACCGTAATTTCCGGGTTGGGGCGGTCAGGATAGCTTCGAGGCTTGAGCCATGGGTCTCGATAGCAACCCTCAGCGTGTACTCAAGGATCAAATTTGCCGGCAGCCTGTCAGGTTTATGTTTCTGAGGTTACGGGTTCAGGCTACAACCCTGAACCCTACACCCTAAACCCTAAACCCTACACCCTACACCCTAAACCCTAAACCCTAAACCCAATTCCTTTGAGGAGATCTGCTTGTTTCAGAGCAACACTTGCGTGATCTACCCGAAAACCTAAACACAAACCCCTCTACATCCTACATCCTGAACCCTAGCTTTCGGAAGTATGTTTTATTTACTAGGATGCCCAGTAGTACCCTTATTCCCTTTTTGTAGTCCTAGGTTCCATATAAAGTTAGCCAATACCAAAAAGAGAGGCCTTGTTATTCTTAGGTTACTGGGTATCCTAGTTTAGCTTGCAATATAACTTAAGGGACTAACAAGAATATTATGTTTATTCTGGTTCCAAGGGCGGCTAAGAACCGGCCCTTCCCCGCATCCCAGACTGGGCCCTTATAGATCTCTTAGGGATCTCTGTTTGAAACCGACAGGACCCTTCAAATTCTGCGAAAACCGCAAAGAACCCGTGTGTCACAACGGAGCCCTCGTAGAGCCCAAAACGAACCCTAACCAAAACCCTTCAAGCAGCCGTTGAACAAGCCCTACATGAACCCTAAACCGCCAAGCCCTGAACTTAAACCCATTGCAAGAACCTTCAACAACATCACTCAAGGAACCTTAAGGTTCCTGGTGCGGAGGGTTCAGAATGGTCTACAGGGACTACTGCAAGGGATCTTACCGGACCATCAGTAGGATCGACTCTCCCATTCCCAACTGAGAACCAGGGAGAATAAGACAAGGTTACCTTAACAAGCATACCCTCTAAAGACCTAAACCCTACAACCTCAACGCCTTCAGAGACTCCTTTCAGGAACCGTAAGCTCAAAACCCTAAACCCCTAAACCCCAGAGCCCTAAACCCCTTAACCCTCTTAGTCAAAAAGACCAGGTTACGCCGGCATGGTGCCTTTCTGCTTCCGGGAGGCGCAGTTAATGATGCCACGGAGCCCGCGGCCAAGAGGGCTTCGGGATGAGGGTTCCAGGGTTCAGGCTTTAGGGTCGTATAGCTTTTGGAGAGGTTATGGGGCTTTGGAGAGCTGTTTGAGGTTTTAATGCTGCCTTACTTGGCTTCGTCGAACTGGATACTTTTATAGGTTTGGCGTTATATGGCTTTATGCAATTTCACAGGGTTGCAGAAAGCTTCTGGGCTCTTGCTGAGCTCCTCTACTTCAGAACAGCGACTACTCCGGTTACTCCAAGCAGGACATCTTCTTGCAACGACCATCCTGAACAATATCAGCATGTAGGACCTCGGCTGTAGGGTCGTGGCCCTACAGCTAGAACTTGTAGAATGCAAAACCTTAGCCTGACAAAGCTTGAACCTTTGGCCTTGAACCCTAAACGGCCTACGCGGCTTGACCCCAAACCATAAGCAGAGCTTTTGTACAGAAGACATCTGCACTCCATCTGGGATTTGGGTAGAGGTAGCTGCTGAGACCCGCTTTGACGTTGGGGCACCGGATGTGGGTGGTGGAGTTTAAGGGTGTAGGGTTTAATTCTTGTTCATTGTTACGGGGTTGTAGGGCCTGGTGATGCCTGCTTCTGCTTCATGGATTTTACGGTTTCGGGTTTAAGGCGTAGGCGGCTTTTGGTCAAGGTTCCCGGAAGGATGTGCGCGCACACCACATGCATCGGAGCCATCAATTGAAAGACCGTATTGCAGCGTTGAAGCACGGCAGAAGCCGTGGAGCAAGCCTTAGTCTCCATTGTAATTCCTTTTTGGGCTTACCTTCTAGGATCCTTAATATAAAATTGGTCAGACCAAGAAAAGGAACTACAACCGAGACTATAGGTAGGAACCAATTTAGGATTTGGGGTTCAGAGCTCCGCAGTCCCACCCGATGTTATTAAAGCTTGCTACCGGTGCTAGTCTAGACCTAAGCTTGAACAACGTCCACCGACTCCACTGTCCTCACAACCCGAAGCCCCGAAGCATCTTTGAAGCTTATCCCCGGCCAAGACAACACGCGCACTGTGGAGGGCTGGCCAGACTTCGTGCCGCCACTCGTCTTTGCAGCAGTCTTGTTTGGTTGAAGTAAAGTATGTAATCATGTAGACCTGATTTATAAACCCCTTGCCGTAGCAGTCGAAATATAGGCATCAAGGGATGCCTAGCATGAATTGTGGGTTTATCAAAGACGACCCCCAAACCTACACCCGAAGGAAAGCCGATGACGCCACGGCTCCCGTGGTCGTCACCTTCGCCAGCTGTGTCCGGCATACAGATTGCAAGTGCCCTGGCATCAATTTAGGGTTAGGGTTTAGGGGAGAAGTTTAGGGTTTAGGGCTTTGGGGATTCAGAGTTTGGGGATTTTTATAGGCTTGCGCATGGACTCCTGAAATTCTGACAAGATCAGGTTACCCTGCATGGGCTTCAAGGTTACTACCGCCTGAACTGCTCCTATCGTCTCTCAGTATGTACGGAATTCTCATATATACTCATAGATCGTGGACTATCAAGGTACTCAGACGGTACTTGAAACCACCCCAACTATTCTCAATTAGGGTTTAGGGTTCACCCCCCAAACCCCCCTCAAAGGGGGCTTTCTGGCTCTCTGCTTCCTTTCGGTAAGCGACTATATTTCTCACGAAATCACCCCTAAACCCTAAACCCTAAACCCTACCGATTGCTGTCGGGTTGTGGGTCCTCGCGGCCTGTGCCGGCCAGTGGGACCTGATGCTGCAAAGCGCAAATGATAGACTAGGATGCCCAGTAGTACCCTTATTCCCTTTTTGTAGTCCTCGGTTCCTTATAAATGTACCCAATACCAAAAAGAGAGGCCTTTTTATTCTTAGGTTACTGGGTATCCTAGTAGAAGGAATTCGGGCAGTACTACAGGGGGCTGAGAAAACATACCATGAACTACCCCAGACCCCAAGACCCTGTTCCAATTGCTAAGGCTGCTGTAGTAGGACTAGGGCTGTTCCAATGTCGAGTTCCCCTTTAAGCTTTCGGGTTCATTGTTATAAGTATAGTTGGATGGGCCCCAAAACCCTTTTCTTCTAATTATTACGTAATGCCCCTATGTGACCTTCATAGCAACCATTGTAGGAACCCCTACAGGACCCCTCGGGGCGGCCTTGTCTGAGCGATAGGGCTCCGTTCTGGGAGCTTAAACAAGGGCCATCTATGTACAAGGTTTAGGGTTTGGGGATGCCGGTATATGAGTGAAATCGCAAAGTCTCGGTAATTGGGTTGAGGGTTGAGGGTAACCCTAAACCCTAAACCCTAAACCCTAAAGCCTCTTATGTTGTTTGCGGCTCTATGGGCGGATGGGAGCAATACGTGGTAGCTCGTTGTGCATGGGCCCCAGGGTCACAGAAAGAGTAACCCAAGCAATAAATTCTAGCATGTTCTGTGTGGACAAACACAATTTCACTCTCTTGATGCACCTTAGACCCTAAACCCTCCTAAACCCTAAACCATCACGGAGGACGGGCTACTGCGACTCGACGACCTCAACATGTGCACCAGATCCTTCGGAAACTTGGCATAGGTTCAAAAAATGCCTGGTGTCCCTTACGGCTC
The DNA here is from genome assembly GCA_905221615.1 of Symbiodinium sp. CCMP2592. NCBI lineage: Eukaryota > Dinophyceae > Suessiales > Symbiodiniaceae > Symbiodinium > Symbiodinium sp. CCMP2592. The sequence goes on along the minus strand of CAJNDT010003001.1, from coordinate 119,802 downwards.
GGTACATTGCGGAGTTCACAAATCGGGGTTCGAGGTTTGGGTTGTAAGGACCTATCATTCGGGATATGAGGGGTTCAGGGCTTGATCAGTATCGGAGCTACAGCTACGACATGGTCGAGAACTTATGTGTTAACATGTCTAAACCCAAACACTAAACCGTTGAGTGGTTCGGGTTGGGGCATATGGATTTCGTTCTTAGGGTCCTGACTGCTCAGCTCAAGCTGCGGCATCTGTTATGTATGTGTATATATTCAGCTATACACATACATACAGAAAGATACAACATGTCTAACATGTACATACAATACTACATATTACGTACATGACATTGCATCACGTATACATACAGGGGTTTGGAACTTGCCGGCGCCAGTAGCTGAAGTCTTAGCTGCTAGGCTGGGTTTTGGACTGGAGACACCTCAGACACGAGAATCTGAGTCGTATTTTGGTGTTTGGCGGTGCTTGTGGTGGCGGCGGTGTTGATGATGGTAGTCAGGACAGGCGCTCCTGCCTATCGTCGAAGTGGCAGCAAGTTCTAGTAGCGAGAGCAGAAGTGAGAGTACCACCAGGACTTTTGCTGGCAGTTATCAAGTTTGCGGGTTGAGGCATCCGAATCGAGGGATCAGGATCATTACTCCAACAGTTGTGTGCGCCGCCTGTCATGCAAATACTGCTGAGGCAAAGAAGCAGTCTAGTTCGAATCAAGCCGTGTCGAACACTTGAGGGAGTTGGAAGTTGCTGTCCAAACCATGCACGGTCCCACTACCAGGATTACGATTCACTGATGCTCGGGCTTAGCCCGAGGCACTGAACCCCTTTCCGACGTGATGGTACTGTGGATCGCAAACCCCAGAATCCCAGACCGGTAACCTACTTTGATAATCGGGTTTCGGCTGAAGCGGAAACTTTCAACTCTTAACATTACCGGCTGAACTCTGAGCCCAAAGCCCAAACTTCTCGAAGGAGTTTGGCGACATCTAGCCTGCATAAAGGAGCGCCCACCTTCGAAATCTCCACGATGCCTAAATCTCTAAGCCCCTAAGCCCAATTTTCCCCTAAACCCCTGAATCCTAAACCCTTTAAACACTAACCAAATCCTAAGCCAGAAACCCGCTCAACTTCTTAGATCCTCCACGATGTCTGAGGTGGTCTTCAGCATCGTTACGGGATCCTGGGGCAGCAGGGTCCCCGGCAGATGGGGTGCAACTCTGGATTAGGGTTTGGGTTTAGGGCTTCTAGGACCCAGAGTAGGCCGTTATTCCCGTTCTTAGAGTTTAGGTTCCCGTATAATCCCCTTTAACCCAAACAGGGCACCCTTTTATCCTAGGTTACTCTTAGGTCTAGGCTTAGGGTACGGTCCAATTCTGCTGCCAAAAGGGTTTAGGGTGTAGGTCTGATAGGGTGATATCTGGTCCCTAGAAGGGTTTAGGATTTAGGTTTCGCGCCTATGGGCCTATAGGGAGTAAAGGTTAGGTAAGAAGGACCGGCCATCAGACCGTAATATGTGCATTCCTGGACAAGTACTTAGCGCGAAGTAGGATCAGGCTTCATGTTTGTTTCAGGGAGGGTTGGATGTTTTCAATCCTATACGCTACGCCTTACACAAAACGACTCCAAATCCCAAACCTTAGAACCCCAAACCCTGAACCTCTAAACCGTGATAGCACCCAAACCCTGTTGGTATTAGATCTGGTTCAGTGTTTATCGGGCCTGTAGTGGTGAGTGTAGTTGGTTCGTCCTCTCTCAGGCCAAACAACCAAGAGGCAATCCAAGTTGGCTGATCCGAGAGAATCAGGGTCACACCGGATTCCGATGTGGATTGTGGGGACGTGCTGCTGTGGAGGCATGACTGGAAATACTTCCCTGACTCGTGAGCGGCCGCTCCGCAGTAGGCTTCTTCTCAAACTGGTGAAACAAAAACTTCCGCTGCTGACATTCATTTCAGTGTCAATAGCCATTGATGCAACTTTGAAGCCCCAGGATGTAGGAACCTGAGTAAGAAACCCTGGGCCCATAACCCCAAAAATAGTAGGATTCAGAAAAGGAACCCGGAAAAAGGCCCAAGGTTTCTTAATGCGGTTCCTACATCATTTGGGACTTGAACAGCGCGGTTGCTTCGGATTCCGGCATCAGTGGCAACTCAAGCTTCACAGGCGGAAGACTTTGGATTGTGGACCCAAGTTGTACCGTCAAGAGGCGGATACTCACCGAAAGGCTCCATGTACCCATCTAGTAGATACTTAGGCCAGGGACCCCTTTAAAGCTTAAGTATCTACTATAAAGGTACATGGAGCTTTTGGGTCACCAACGTTCATCTTGCAAGAGGAGCTGACGGCAAGAGAAAGCGTCATGAAAGGAATCTTGTCCTCAAGAACTTGATGGTAGGATTTCAACTTACGGGTGGAGGCTTTCACGTTTGAACAACAAACCCTAACCCCCTATGTCAATGTAATTAAGCCTAGGCCGAACACATATATACACTCTACTTGGAGGGTCGGGGGACTTAGTAAGTAGGTAGTAAGTAGACTTACAAGTACCCTAAAAGGGACCCTAATTGGGGGTTATGGTACTTATAAGTCCCTGAAGTAGCCAGTTACTAAGTCCCCCAACCCTCCAAGTAAACCCTCAACCCAAGATCCGAAGGTGAATCCCTACGCGGCAAAGACTCGCCCAGACCCTGGGAGGATCCGACAAGTGGATGCCTTTATTGGGGTTCCTATAAAGTGCCGTTTAGTACACTGTAGTAAATAGATCCGGGTAAAGGGTTCCCATAAAGTACACTTTAGTAAACCTGAGTAGTAGAAGGTCCCAAATTGGAGCTGCTGCTGTCGAGATCCTTCCGCAGGTCTGGGACCCTAACCCTTAAATCCTAGACCTTAGAACCCTAAACCCTGAAGCCTAAACCTTACGCTGAAACCGAAAGCATCACCAGGTTGTGACAAGCCTTGTGGTGGGGGACAGCAGATCCGAGACAGGGTTTGCTTGGGCTCGGACGGCCTCAAGTATCCCTCGCATCTTGGCAGTTTAGAGTTTCGGGTTTAGGGTGAAGGTTCAGGGTTATCCCTCGCTTCTTGGAAGGTTTAAGGTTTAGGATTTAGGGTGTGGTTAAGGGCATCCGTCGGATGTTGGCAGGGCAGTGGGTTGGGGCTTCGGGGTAATGACTTCCTAAAGCGGTTGCTATAAACCTACTTACTTACATCATCTCATGCAACTCATTTTCAAAACTCGAAAATAAATGAATATATATATATATATATGTATATATATATATATTATATATATATGCATGTATGTATGTATGTATGTATGTATGTGTGTATGTACGTACGTACGTACGTACGTATGTATGTATGTATGTATGTATGCGTGTATGGGTATGGATGGACAAATCGCTTGGTAGGTAGGCAGGTAGATAGAAACAGACAGATAGTCCGACACATAGACAGACAACCACACAGACATGATTCCTCAAGACCAACGCAAGTAGCAGCTGAGGACCCTACATTCTGAACCAGGGGTGTAGGGCTCAGAGATTGTAGGAGTTAGGAGCTATGTCTAAGCCTCTAAACGTTTTCAGTACAGTTCTTACCAGTAAAAATATTTGAGCAATGGCGTCTTGGTTCAATGTTTCCACATCAACAGCCCCTAAACCCCGGAAAGACTGCATCCCCGTAGTCCTGCATATCCTCGTGCCCAGCCCTAAACCCTAAACCCCAAAACCTCAAACCCGAAATCCGAAACCCCAAACCCTAATCCCGAAAGTCATGCACACCCATGTGCCCAGGTACCTTTGCCCAGGTCGGAAAGGGGGGCATTGGGGTAGGAGCCCCTTCGTAAACGAATCACACGGATCCCTAAACCCTCTCAGACTCCGAAGTTTGAGATTAACTGATTATTGAACCCTAAGCCCTAAACCCTAAACCCTAAACTGAGCACTTTATGGTTACTAGAGAGGAGCCTATTCGTAATTTGTTTCAGGGCCTTAAACTGATTACAACCCAGTAACTTAATACATAGTTATATTCCTTACATAATGCTATTCCTTTGGGTTCTTTGTTTTTTATTATATCTTAACATACCCCGAAACCCTATTCCAATGATTCAGGCCCCTGTATTATGCACGTTTTCGGGGCTTGGAGACTATGCATGCACCTAAACCCTAAAGCCCTAAACCCTAAAACCTTTACGCACACTCCTGGCCTCGGGCCTTATGTAAGCCTGGGTGAGGGTCAGACATACAAGGAGCTCAAAAAAACCTTTACGCACACAGTCTTCAGGACAGTCTCGAAGCAACAATGGGGACTCTAGGCTACCGGCGCAAACGGCTTCGGCCGGTTTGGGTTCTAGTAGTGAGGGTCAGGCTTTGCACTTTGGGTTTTAGCATTTCAGTGTTTAGGATGTAGGGTTGGTGATATGGTAAGGTTTCGGATTTAGGGTATGGGATTTAGGGTTGAGGATTTAGGGTTTAAGTTCTAGGAGTTAGGGTCACAGTTAAGGATTTAGGAGTTGGGGTTAGTATAGATATGCTTACGCTAATCCCCACCGCCTTGCACGACAGGGGGGTTCTTCCGGACTCAATCCTGTTGGGGTTTAGGGTTACAGTAAACCCCATAAAGTTGGAAACTGGATTAAGGCCAAACGGTGCTGGGATTCCCTTTGCATTACTCTTATGGATTGGACTATTGGGTTTCCAACTTTTGGGGTTCACGGTTTAGGGTTTAGGGTTTAGGGTTCTACTATAGAGGTACGTTAGAGTGATTGGCCTTGATGCACAGACCAACCCAATCTGCTGACCCTTCTATTTCTCGCCCTCCACCATGTCGCTGATGGACAAAATCCTGCATGACCCTAAGGACTCTAAACCATGGGAGCTACGGTATATTCCTTATGATGGGCAATGCAGGATTTTGTCCATCAACAGTGTCACTACACCCTAAACCCCTGAACCCTAAGCTTCGAGATCCCGGAAGCCCTACTAATGCCCTAACCGCCACTAACCCCTAAAGTTTCTACTGAGCTTTGGAGTACCATACTTTAATACTTTTTCATAAAAGAAGCATTATGAAAAACACAATCATCACTTTTTTCTCCCTGGTTACTTAAAAGCCCGGTCCAACCCCAAGAAGCCGTACAGGTCTGACCTCCTCCACGGATGTCCAGGCGTGCAACACCCACGTCTGCAGTTTGCCTTTGGCATCTTGGACCTTGATAGCAAGAGGGTACTCGTACCTATAGTCTCCATTGTAGTTCCTTTTAGAGGTTACCTTTTAACATCCTACATATAGAACTGGTTAAACCATGAACAGAACTTCAATGGAGACTGTAGAGTAGGTGGGTGTTGGGTTTATGTACGATTTACATGTTGACCCTGCAGCTTGGAGATAGGCGGCAAGACTCACCCCGTTATCAGTTTGGTCCAGATCTTTTCGTTGTTTCTCGAGAAGCTTGCTTCCTGCACAGCAACGAATCAAGAACCCTGGACGCTAAAACCCTGTTAGAAATACATACTCTTCACGCTGATTCCACTTTTTCGCTTTTGGACTCCTCACATGCCTCCTCCTGTGTTTGCTTTTGCATGCACGTCTATGTATGCGCGGATCTATGACGTATGTGTGCACATGCACTTATGTATTTATCGATCTATCGATCTATTTATCTATCTCCCGATCTCTATCAATTTGTTTGTTTGTCTGTCTACCTGTGTATCTGTCGTTCTCTGTCCAGCTACATAGACAGATTGGTAGACACCCTTTTGTATACAGCTAACTTGGCAGATGAAACCATTACGTAAATCCTAAACCCACTACACTCTCGACTGCAATCCTTATAAACCCGAAGAAGCGTACACCCCAAGCCTGTCTAAACCGCTACTCTGCGCCTTTTCACCTCGATCCAAAACCAGGTCCCGACAGACTACAGCTTTGGCTTGGACAAGGAGACTGGGAAACCGTTCAAAGGTCTAGGCATGGAAGTGCCCAGCATTCATACAAGATCATGTAGGAACCTGATTAAGAAACCTTGGGCCTTTATTAGGGTTCCGTATATGGGTCCTACTATTTTGGGGTTATAGGCCCTAGGTTTCTTAATTAGGTTCCTACAAATTTAAAACAAGATAATTCAAAGACTAGCATGCCTTACTCTTGTGTAGGGGTGGGACGTGGTGGTTGGGTTCGAGCGCAGGATGTACAGCTTCCGGTTTGGGGTGGTATGGGGTGTTTAGGATTTTTGTTGTTTTTTGGATTCAACTTTATCGGTCCGACACCGCCTGAATACGGAGCAGGGTGGTTCCCTCGCAGCCCCACGAAGAAGCGTAAGCCAACACACAAAGACGGTGCAACGTCGTTGTTGCAACGTCCGGGCTCTTTCAAGCGCATCACTTAGGTACGGCCCCCACTCAGTAATAGTTGAATAATATTCATAATATGCATATAGTAGGACCTTAATAGTAGCCCTACTATAGACTCTTATTGTATGGGGGCCGTACCTAACGACGCATCACCCAAAATTAGAGGCAGTTCGGCATCGGTGTCACAGCTTTTTGCCCTGCTTCGACTCTGAATGGCTGCAAGTGAATCAATGAAGACCCCTGGACCTTACTTGGAGGGGCAGGGGACTTAGTAAGTAGGTTATAAGTAGAGTTATAAGTACCCTAAATGGAGTTACCCCAATTATAACCCTACCTATACACGACTTACTGAGTCCCCTGCCCTTCCAAGTACGCCTGAAGGCTTAGTGACAAGCTCGCCGAGAAGCACGCAATCTGAAAGATCCCGGACTTGGAAGACTTAAATTCTGCACCACAACACGACGCTACAAACCCTGGCGAAGCCCTAAGCTGAACCGCAACAGACCCACAAGCCCGTTTAGTTATAGAGCCCTCATTGTAATGCTGAAACAAAATGTAGACATTGTAGACTCGATGACTGTAAAGGACTTGCGTTCGAACTGGATCGACATCACTGTCACGGGGACGTTGCCCACAAATGCCACGGCGTTCGAAATCCGTAGCTTGCTTGATTGAACTTCCAGAAGGTGTCGGGTTCATCGGAATTGGGACTATGTGGTGATACCTGCGCAAGAGCTGGTGAAATTACCACCTTGAGGTGTTGTCGTGGGGACATGGAAGCAAACTGCTTGACCAAACATGGTTCGAGAGCAACTGACCGAACCCACAATTCAGCTACATACATACTACTTCGACTTCTACTATGTACTACGACGGTCACTACTACACCACGACCACGGCTACGGCTACTGTTTCGACAAATTACGACTCCGACGACGACTACTGCCACCACTACTATTGCTCACTACTAATTGCGCAGCTACCGCCGCTAGGGAGTCTAAACCACATAGACCCCTGGACCCTAAACTCCTAAACCCAGGTCTGGGAAGTTCGTCTGGTGCGATGTTGGACACCTACGTGGTGGAAGTGCTTCAGTCCGAGTGCGTGGATGCCGGCTACTGCACGATTCAAGCAAGCTCGCAGGTGCAACGGGCCCTTGTATTTAGTGCGTGTATATATGTATACATATATATATATATACATATATACAGATATGTCACCACCTAACATACATGTTTGTATGTGTGTATATATATATATACATGTACCTATAGAACACTACCATGATCATGTATATCTGAGGTAGGTAGGTGGGCAGGCAGGCAGGTAGGCAGATATGTGACCAAGTAAGTATGCATGTATGTATGTAGGTATGCATGTATGTACACCCTTCAAGCATATATATATATATATATATATACACGTATTTGTTTGCTTGTGTTGCTTGTTTATTTGCCACAGTAGAGTATGATACTGTTGGGTTATTTGGTGCATAGGATGTTTGTTGGGGCTTGTGGCTTGCGGCTCAGGACGAAAAGTCGCGTACTTACACACGATCTACCTAAACCCCTAAACCCTAAAGCCTCAACCCTGTTTTCAGGTCCCCGAATCCTCTACCTGGAACTCGCAACTCAAAGGTTTGAGCTCATAAATAACGGGTTCAATATAGGGAAGTTTCCGAAAATTAGGGGTACATTATTTGGGATCCTTATAAGAATCCTACTATTTAGGGCACTATATTAGGGTCCCCTATTTTCGGAAACTCCCATATAGAGGCCTTAAATGATTATAATAGGGTTTTGAGGCCCGGTATATTACAAGTACAATAAGGAACACCCAAATGAGTACAGGTAATTTGTAAGGCCCCTATGGTAGCGCTCAGGGCTTTGGCCTTGGGGTTATTAACGGTTTAGGGTTTAGGGTTTAGGGTCTCTAGCTCCATACCCATGACACTGATCTGGCACACAGTGGGCTTCAGCATCGAGATGTATAGCAACGAGCTCTCAGCCCCTAAACCCCTAAACCCTGAACCCTAAACCCCAAAGCCTTAACCCCCTGAACCCTAAACCCTAAACCCCTAAACCCTAAACCCTGAGCCCTAAACCCCTAAACCCTAAACCGTGAGAAGAGTTAGGTTGGCATCCCCGAGGGTGCGATGAACGCCTGCCCGTGAGTAGAGCTGAAGGGCTTTTACTGTCCGGTTCTTAGTAGGGAATTATGGTTCCTTTGCAGGTAGGTTCCTTTACGGTTTACTACAAGGGCTACTATAAGGGTTATACTAAAGGGGTTTAGGGTTTTTAATGGACTGTCTGGTTCTTAGTAGGGAATGGGGGGATGGATCCCTATAGTAATTAGTCCTTTATAATCCCCCAAGACAGTGTCCAGATCTCATCCCCCCATTCCCTACTAAGAACCAGACAGTTTTGGGGGTCTGTGGTTTGGGGTCCGACAAAACGCGGTCTCGTTGGGCAGTTGCCGGCCTATGTCGACCGTTTGATGCTCATGGGCAAGCGACTTCGCCTGCGGAGAGAGTTCAGGGGTTTCGGGTTGAGGGTCGAGTGACTTACTTTTGTAATTCTTAAAGCCCATATATTAGTTTAAGGATTAAGTTGAGGTTTAGGTTGAAGGATGACAAGGGTTCAGTTTCGGGGCTTAGGTTATCACAGTAATATGCAAAGCCTCCCCCAAAAAACACTCTGGTTTTTACGGGGCTCCAATGTAAGCCTAATGGCAGAAGCCGACAAAATTGAACACGGCTTCCGCTGATGCCCTAAACCCCAAGCCCCAGGAACAGCGATGGTCTTGGCCCTGCAGTGGAGGAGGTGGGCGCCCGAGCCCCAAACCCTCCAGCCTAAGAGCCCAAAGGAGCGAAAACGTGCCTTCGCCGAACTCCCGAAATCCCCCAAACCCCACCGTAAAGAGGCGTTTGCCCGTTGGGGCTGTTTTTGCTTTTTTGGGGGGCTTCCGCACGAAGAAGTGCCCAGGCTCTGGCAACTCAGGCTTTAGGCTTTGTGTTTCATAGGAGGCCAAAAGGGGTTTTAGCCTATGGAGGTTTAGTAGGGATTAGGGTTCCCATAATAGGGTCCATATTAAGGAATCCCTACCCCAAGAATCTTAAACCCCCCCTTTTGGCCTCCCATCAGTGTTGCCTGGCAGTCCAGAAGTCGGGAGTCCGGGCTCCCCCAGAGACTCCAATATCCCTTAATTAGGGAATATGATATACCTTAGATCATACTCGGGATCCTACTATAATTTGAGGAATATTCCTTAATTAAGGGATATTGGAGTCTCTGGCTCTGCGTGCCTATTTCGGATTCAGAGCGCACTCCGAAGCCGCTGACTTTTGCACCTAAGCTGTGTCGCATGTGATTTTGATTTTCTTCGAGGCCTGGGCTAGGATGTACGTAGGGGCTTGAGAGCGGCATGGAGCTTACCAACCTTTTACGGTGGTGCCAATGCTTTTTCGAGGGTTTATGTGATTGGGGCTGCAGAATGTTTGAGGTTGGGAGTTTGCTGCATGCAAAGGCAACGGCAGAGGGTAAAGCAACCAGACATGTAGACCATGTAGACGTTTCTCGCACTCGGATTCTTCGATGCATCCAGACCCAAAGGGTCCAAAGTACATATACAGTAAAATGTAAGGTGTCTTTTCTAGACATGTCCCAGTACGATTCGAGGACATATTCCCCCATACCAGTACCCCTATAGATCCCGTAGAGGCATCCTTAAAGGGACCCTTTAAGGATCCCTTAAAGTATCCCCCCACAACAGTACCTGGGACCCTTTGGGAGAGTTGCACAGGTGTTCACGGATCGGGTCGGAGAGACGGGCAGCCAGCAGCTGCCCCTCGGAGGCAAAGCTCCGGCCTCTTAGGCGATGAAGTTCACCTGGGGGTCCTTAATATGATACGGCACCCAGTATTTAGGGTACCCAAAAAGGGACCATAATGTTGACAAGCACCCACCTTTGAGTTACTTGGTGCGTCAAGGTAGGGTGTAGGGTTTGGGGTTTAGTCTCTGGGATTTAATGTTTACTTTAACCCCAAGTAGCCTACCGTTCATAGGGGCTCATGTAGCGAACCTATAATCAGAAACCCGAAAGAGGAAGGTTCTTTAGGGTCCAGGTCGGGATTCTGTGTGGTTTAGGGTTTGGGTTCAGGGGGCCGCTTCGGTTTACCCAGACCTTCCAAAATTCCTTAGTTATGCAATATCCCTTAAATCATACTAGGGATCCGACAATTAAGGAACATTTTTCAATTCATATTAGGGATCCTATTATAACTTAAAGTATATTTTGGGTACGGCCCCCACTCAGCAACGGTTGGATAATATTCATAATACAGTTATATAAGGCCCTTAATAGTAGCCCTATTATAGACTGTTACTGTATGGGGGCCGTACCCAAGCTATATTCCTGAATTAAGGGATTGTGGAAGGTCTGGGTAGAGCCGAGGAGTTCCGTGGGCCCTCTTGGGCCGGGTGTGCCCCAAGCCAGACTTCTTAAAGAAACCGGTCAGGATTTAGGGTTTAGGGGGGTTTAGGGGGGTTTGGGGTTTAGGTGGGTTGAGGGCGAGGGTTTAGGGTTTAGGGTTTAGGGGGGTTTAGGGTTTAGGGTTGGGGGGTTTAGGGTTTACGGTTCTTTCCGGGGGCCTGCCAGAAGAACTGTTCTGGAGGCCTGAAGATGTACCGAATCCGCTCCTTAGGGCTTCTATCATCGCTAGAGTATAACATACCGCCATACCCTACTATTCCGGTTATGAAACTGTAAGATTCTCCAAACTTCTCTCATAGTTAAAGTATGGCTAGCAGTAACATACCCCAAACCCCTAATGCACTTACGAAGGCTGTTTGGTTAGATTAAAAGTTCCGTGGCAAGCAGTTATGTTCTTGTCGTGAAGCCATGAGAGTGAAACAAGTGGAAGGCAAGGTTTAGGGGTTAAGGGTTTAGGGCCTAGTAACTTCAAGCAGTACCAACAGCAGCGGCAGCAGCAGCAGCAGCAATAGGCACGCGATAAGGCTGGAAACGGCGACATCAACCGTCATGGTGGCAACCAGTGATGGCAACAGTCGGGTACTGTTTAATGACGGACACCACAGCCTCAACCCTTCCCCACATGAGAACTCGGCCTTAAAGCCGTACTACAATGAAGCCGTGGGGTCACCAAGTATACAGGCCACGGGCTTGAAGAACTAGCACTAGTGTCCCTTCGGGTAACCTCAGCTCATATACTTGTCATGTACAGCCGTCCGACAAAACGAGTGTAGTAAGTCAGAACCTGTTGTAACACAAAAACTCCCTGCAACAGCCGATGAAACCCTCAAACCCAAAACATAATCCCAAAACCCCAAATTTTGAACAAAACCCACCCAGAAGTTTGAACCCAAAGCCGTGGACGTTTCCGTAAACCCTGGACCTGATCAGCTCCCATTCCGTCTAACTACACGTATCATTACTGCCCGAAACCCTACTGCAGATAAGAACAGTAGTTCATGGCACTACGTATCATTGCTAGGTTCCTGAGCAGTACATAGCAGTACCTTTTCGCCTTTCTCATTTTGGGGGTCTCCTTAATACCAACCGAATAGTAGGAAAAAGGGTATCCTTATTATGCAGGGGCTACTTACGAACATAGGCCACCCTAAACCCTGGGCCCTATACTAACAAATGCTGAATACGCGCGTTTTTACTGCCAAACTTACCAAGTCCCACGGGTCCTCAAGAACCTCAGGTTCACGGTGCAAAGCGAAGCTGGCATGGCATCTCGGGCATTGGCAGGATTTAGGGGTTATGAGCGTTGAGTCTAAGATTGTTTGGTGGATGTGGTTTTTAGGTTTTTGTTGTTTTTTCGCATGGAGCCTCAAATTGCAGGCTGTTGGATCGTGGAAGGTAGTGACCCCTGATTCCCCAAATAGTATATGCTTTGGCCCCAAAGCACCTACGAGGGACTGCTTGAAGACCACAATATGAGCATTTGGGCCCATAGACCCGTACGGATTTGTATCTGTGGTTTACACATTTACACGGGTCTTAAGTTCAGGAGTTTGGCGCTCGAAGCATATGTCCCGAGCCCTAACCCCCGGGTCGCGAATGAGTCTCCTGGTCTTGACGTGCGGGTGTTCCGGAGTTATGCTTGTATGTGAAGTGTATACTTGCTTGGGCCTTGACAGGGCTGGAGGTGCCTCAGGTCTTCTGTCCATGCCTTCCCAGACCTTCCAAAATCCCTTAATTGAGGAATCTAATCCTCAAATCATTCTAGGGAGCCGATAATTGAGGGATATCAATTAAATCACATCCGGGATAGCATTGTATTTAAATGGTTCGGTTTAGGGTTTAGGGTTTAGGGTTTAGGGTCCCTAAACCCTAAACCCTAAACCCTAAAAGCGCGTGAGCTTTGGGTTCATGCTACTTCAGAGGCCTCGGGATCCCCGGGACCCGAAGCTGAATCTTATCATAGGGACCCTTAGGGGGGGGTAGGGGGAGGGGGGGTAGGGGACTAGACTTCTTTAAATAAGCCTTCTTTAGTCCTTATTCTAGGTATGTAAGGCCCCCCGCCCCCCCTCCACCCTACCCCCTAAGTATCCTTATGATCTTAGCTTTTGCTGCTTGGAGTTCTGGGTTCAGGATTTCGGGGTGTGGGGTTCACTCCCTAAACCCTAAACCCTGAACCCAAAACTTTGGGGTTTTTGGGTGTAGGAATAACGGTGGGGCGCCCGAGAGCTTCTCAGGAACGATAGTGCACGCATAGCTTTACTTTCAACACTGCGAGAAAATTCATATGTATATATATATACACACAAATCTGTAACGCCAGAACAAGCCTCTGTAAATCTTAAGCCTAAGAAGCTTAAGATCCACTAACTTAGCACATGCTTCTTGATTTGATTGATTGGCCCGAGGTACATTTTCACCTCGCCGGTGCTTCCAGCACCAGCGGGAGTTGGGCACCCGCAGATCGTCTTCCCGGCTGCTGGGCGGCAATGTTTCGAATTTTGAGGATCGGAAAAACTAGGACCTAGAGTAGGCCCTTATTCCCTTTTTTAGGGTTCAGGTTCCCTTATAAGCCCCTTTAAACCAAAAAGGGCATCCTTTTTATGCCTGGCTTACTCTTGGGTCTAGAAAAGGGCACCCTAAAAGTTGCCCTACCCGTCATTCCGAAGCCGAGAGCTGAGGTCGTGGTTAACACCCGACGAAAACCCCACTCAGGTACATGCACTACTGTTGATGATCTAAATCCTGCATGACCCTAAATAAGGAATATACCATAATTCCCATAGTTTAGGGCCCTTAAGGTAATGCAGGATTTATATCATCAACCGTATGTTTATAGAGGGTGTTCTTGGAAGCTTCCACTATCTCCACCGTGCACTCGACACTCATGAAGAGACGAGCCCTAGATCCTATGTACACAATACCTGGTAATACGCGACTTAGCTCGAACTGTAGCCCTAAAGGCCTAAAGGAGGACTGTATAAATAGTAACGATGCCCCAGTCCCTATGTAACCTTACTACCGTATCCCCAAGCCCTACTCCAATCATGAGTCTCACACCCCCAGACCCTAGACCCTATACCCCTAAACCCTATACTCCTAAACCTTAAGCCCTAAACCCTAAACCCCCAGGCCCTAAACAGTGAACCTTTGAATCCTCAAGCGACTTCCTTGCGGAAGCAGGGTCCCTCCGACTGAGGTATCCGTATGCACCTGCCAGATGCTAGGCGCTCTTCGCCAAGAGCCCTCACTTAGGGCTTGAGGGTTTAGCCTGGGTTTGGAGTGCCATACTTGAATACTTGTTTTGGTACCTGTTCCTTAAAGCAGCCATTGTGAAATAAAAGTCTATACTGTTTCCCCGGGGCACTTCAAAGTCCAGTTAAGGCTTCAGGGCTTAAGGCTTTGGGTTTAAGGGTGTCAGGGCTGATTTGGAGTTCGGGCTTTGGGTTAAGGAGTTTTCTGGGATTTTTGGGATTCTGGGCTCGATATTTGTGAGGATTGAAAGTCCGGGTTCTTTCAGGGCTCTATAAGGCTTTCGTGTTTTACGGTTCCCAGAGACTCCCAAAGCTCCTTGGTTCAGGAATACTTAGAGGTTCATGGGTAGTTATAAGTAGGGTTATAAGCAGGGAAAGCTATACTTATAACCCATATTAGGGGCTTATAACCCTACTTATAACTACCCATGAACCTCCAAGCATGCCTTAAACCATGATAAGGATCCCCCCGTGACTGTCGGGAGACTTGTACTCCTTAGCCAAGGAACTGCGGAGTCTTGTGCGGTCTTTGGAACGTTACCCAAAGGCTCCATGTACCCTTACAGTAGATACTCAAGCCTTAAAGCAGTCCCTATATAGGTACTTTCAGGCCTAAGTATATACTATATGAGTACATGGAGCCTTATAGGGTTACAGGCATGCAATGCAGTGTCTTTCATGTAGTCAGGGTGTCTGAATCACTGTAGGGCCCTTCAAAGTCGGGGGTTTAGGGTTTAGAGATTGATTCAAGAGCCCTAAGGAATACTGAGTTCGAGTCATAGAAGAATATTAAGTTCTAATCATAAAAGCCTTATATTGATGTCTTCCGATGGCGTCAGGCGGCTGATGAGGACGGCTGGAACCAGATTTGGAGACCCACAGGCATGCCTTTTCATCGATTTCGGTGTTCAGGGTTTAGCGAAACCTACACCCATTTATTCATTTGGCAAATGGACCCTTTGGTCGTCTTTCAAGGTAGATGCTTTAATTTAGGGGCTAAAACCTAAAGCCATCAACCAGGTAATATGTACGTAGATCATATTTTCACGCAGATTACTTAATTGAGGACTTTGGGGTCTTTGGGCCGTGGGTGTTCATCCCTAACCTTAAGCCCTCAGCACGAAAGATCTTCCTCAATCTTGATGCCCGACAAATACCCTAGTGACCTGAACCCAATTGGCCTAAATCCAGTCTGTAGTTTTAGTAAGATTATTCTTTCGGGCTCCTTAGTACAGCAACTTGATAATACAACCCGTATTAGACTGTCCATCCCTCTCGCACAGTCCAGCGACCACGGTGTTGTGGTCATCGACACTGTGGCCGTACCTGGAATTCCAGCCGCTGGGGTCTGCAGCAGTTTAGTTCTGACTTGTGGTGTCGGGGTTCCTCACCGTGTACATTTAAGGTTAAGCTACCTGTAGTCTCCCCTGTAGTTCCTCTTTTTTTGCAGGAACCAAATAAATAGTCAGGGTCCTATAAGGTAACCCCAAAAAGGAACTACAATGAAGACGATAAGTAGGGTTACGCTTACCATCCTGGAACCCAGGCCACTCGCTGGATCTATGCGACGAGACCCGTCTTCTTGTCCATGGACCCGGCGCTGCATACCTGAAACTGAGTACAGTAGAAGCCAGAAAGTTGGAATATTATTATCGTAACCCCTTTAAGGTAAATTATAGGGGATTTTATTCTTAATCCATATTCCAACTTTCTTGAGTTCCCTTTATTGGATAGGTGCAGGAGTTTCCGAAGATAATAGTGGACACGAATAGAGTACCCTAAAAAAGTAGGATCCTTGTTACAAGGACCCCAACAGTCAGGTACCCCTTCTTTTCGGAAACTCTAAACCCTAAAACCCTTTGTAGAACCCTTATAGATCCCTTTAAAGGAACCCTAGGACCCCAAAATACGGTACTCCTAATTTTCGGCAACTCTAATTAAAATCTTTTCGGAAACTCACTTGCAGCCACGGTTCCGGGTGTCGGCTCTTAGGTTTCGGGTTCAGGGCAGCAGTTCTGGAGTTTTGCGGCTTAGGATTTCGATCTCAGGGTTGCAGGGTTTCGGTTGCAGGATTTGGGAGTCTGGGGCTTGGATAGCCGTCAAATCCAAAACTCGAAACTTCAAAAGACTGCTACAAAGCCCAATTTTAAGGATAAAAACATATGCTATGAACTCCTGCACCATTCAAAACACCATATTATCCCACTTTTTCGCATGAGGGCAACATCGCTCCTTTTTCATGCCCTGCCCGATTCGACCCGATCGACACCGATGCATCCGACCCGATTTCCAGCGATTCGATGCGATTTGCCGATCGGGGGACGGAACCTAGCCACCAGGGGTCTCTGCACAAAGGCTTAACCGTCAGCCCAACCTGAGCTTGGCACTGAAGGAGCCAAGAAACTCATTTGAGAGATATGCAATGTCCACAGGCATGGCAGACCTAGTGCCAGCAGGCACTGATGTCCTCAACGAGTTTGCAATCTGTCCTGAAATGGGTTTTCTTTTTGAAACGCAGCGTGATGGGGATAGATCACCAGGTCAAGGTCTGGCAAACCCGACTTCAGCCTCCAGTTACCCACATGGATCGAATTCAAAACCATTTACAGGCTGCGATTTGAAGATACCTCTATGCAGGTGTGTTGGCTCGATTCCCCCCGTGTCATTTGCTCGAGGCTTCGCGATTCCAGGGTTTGTCGACACCCCGCCCTGCCCCTGCCCTCCCTCCCCTTCCCCACTCCACCCCACCCGGCCTGTGCCCTGCCCCTCCTGCGCTCCCTGCTCCCACCCTGCCCTTGCCCACCCTGCCCCAACCCGACCCAACCCACCCAACACAAAACCGAAATCGAGTAAGTGGCAGCCACTGACTCGACCCTCCCACCCTGGTCCCGCGCTCCTGCGCTCCCTGCTCCCACCCTGCCCTTGCCCACCCTGCCCCAACCCGACCCACACAAAACCGAAACCGAGCTGCGACAGCCACAAACGTTTGCACCTGCCCTACCCCACCTCCCACCCTGGCCCCGGCCTGTGCCCTGCCCCTCCTCTCCCTGCTCCACCCGGCCCTTGCCCACCGGCCCCAACCCGACCCAACTCACCGGCTAGCCGTCGGCCTGCCCTACCCCACCCCCTCCCACCCTCCCCTGCCCTACAGGCCTTGAAGCCGTGAGCTTCGTGCTCCCTGTGATGAGTTGTTTGCTTGTAGGCTTTCCCTTAAATCTCTTGCAGAGAGATCAGTCGCGGGAGCTGCTGGCTTGACAGGGGAACCATGATGCTTTGCCCCTGCCGTGCACACGAAACATAGCATTTCGGCAGTAGTGTC
Organism: Symbiodinium sp. CCMP2592; assembly: GCA_905221615.1. Classification (NCBI taxonomy): domain Eukaryota; class Dinophyceae; order Suessiales; family Symbiodiniaceae; genus Symbiodinium; species Symbiodinium sp. CCMP2592. The sequence continues at coordinate 102,395 of CAJNDT010003001.1, read as the reverse complement.
TGACGCTATTATTTTTCGCGTTTTGCGGATTGGCATCAGTGTCAAACTCGCTCAATTCGTGAAGCCTTCAGCCTTCAGCAAATGACGCCGGGGGGGTTCGAGCCCGCAGGATTTTGAAACAAAACTCACAGCCGGATAAAATACCACTGAACTATGCTGGACCATGAAACACAGTTTTTGTGGTTTTTGTTTGGTGAATGCTTCAAACCTCGAGCGGGGTTGACGCCTTTTCCAGAGCGCCCGAACTCTGATTGTTCTTTGTGCTTTCAGGGGTTTGCCCTTCCCGTGCTACTTCCCTACCGTGCTTCACCCTGCTCTACGCTGCTGGCTTTGCATTTCGCTGCGTAGAAAGTGGGGCGCCCACCCTTCCCTCCTCTCCCCCGCCTTTTTCCTCTTCGAGCTTTGCTTGCCAGCGATTTGGCCATAGACTTAGTTAGCAAAGCGCACAAGCGCCTGGCTCTATAGGCACAGCTCCATGGTTCAACTCCGACGGCAGTTCGGTCGATTCGATTCGATTTCCGACCCGATTCCCGATCTTGTTGTGAGGTTGGTTGTCCATGTTTTTGCATGGAAACCTAAACTCGAACTCTTTGGACTCAGGCCGTGGTTTGTAGATGGGCTCTTCAAGGGATTGACAAGGGAGCATCTGGCTCTATGCCTTTTGCAGGCTTTCAAGTGTTGCCTTTATGGACTGCATCGGGGCTTACTTGACAAGCAAGATGTACATACGAGCCTTCATGCTGGCTTTTCGGGGTACTAAGGCGAATACACGGGTCTGCATAATAATTGGGGAAAGACTATTCCGAACAATGCACAACTGTGCATTAGCCGATAAACCTCAGCCCATCACCCCTCGATGCAGCATTCGGCAGACGCAATGCTACAAACCTAAGCTTTAGGGTTTTATATATTTCCGGGTTTAGAGGTTAGGATGCAAGATTTTGTATTTACTTGGGGGTACTTAGAAATAGTTTTAAATTTTTGGTTATTATAATCTTTAAGAAACAGCTGAAATTGTAATTTTTGCTAGGGTTCTAAGTTCAGTATAGTTTAAGTCTTTGGGGAAACATGAACCCAACGTCTTGGAGTCACGAAACCAAGGCTAATGACATTCCTCTCCGCGGGTCTCCTGAAGCCGGAGATCATGCACTTCCGCGTCTCCTTTTTAGACCTCTCCTGCTCCACAACTTCCGCGGCTGCCACTCGGAGGATATACTTGGAGGGCCTCAAAAGTCACGATGAAGGTAGGTGGGATATTCTCAAATAAGAGTCCTTATATAAGGGATCCTTAATCCCACCTACCTTCATCCCACCTTGTGAGGCCTCCGATAAAGGGAGTTCGTAAAATATGGATACCTGGTGTAGGGCTGCTCGGGGCCCTTCTTTCCTGATAGCCGCAAAGAACTTACTTTGCACTAAAGACCTAGGATGCCCAGTAGTACCCTTATTCCGTTGTTGTAGTCCTATGTTCCTCATAAAGCGACCTGATACCAAAAGGGGAGCCCTTTTTATTCCTAGGCTACTGAGCATCTTAGACACCCTGTGCGCCAAAAACTCGCATTCCTACTTAAAGGATCATGGGACTTATTAACAAGGGTTATAATTAGGGTAACTACACTTATAAATACTTATAACTCCAATTAGGGTACTTATAACCCCACTTACAAAGTCACATGATCCTCCAAGTACAACACTTCATCGAAACTCCTAAAGCCACAAAGCCTGAAATTGAAATTCATAGCCCCTCAAACCCCGTATCCAAGAACCGTTAAAGACGAACTGGGCAGGGACTTAGATGGGTTTGGGTTCAGAGTTTCAAGGGTTTGGAGATGACTTAGGTACCTTCTGAGGAGGTGCTTTCCTGAGGTGTTGATAATATTATTGTGTTAAGTGTTTTATTTGTCTCAGGGTTTTCCCAGGCTTTTCTATCACGTCATTTCCTGTTGATTGATTGAGCACTTACAAGTTTGGCTTTGTGGGGCCACGATGAAATTTCAAGGCACAACATTGCTGCCTTTTTGCCTCAACCTAAGCCCCTGAGCCCCGAAGCCGGATCTTGTGCTAGCAAGACAATGCTGAACCCAAGCCCTTGGCTTTCGATGGCCCAAGCATAAGCGCAGATCGTACAAGACATACGGTACACAGCTGCATGAAGGTGTAGGTAGGAGTATTTCCCGGCCGGTTAGGGAGATGTCAGTGCACAGCAACCATGTGTGTGTGTGTGTGTGTGTGTGTGCATATCCATTCTTGCATCATGCATACACATGTACGCCCCGTCCATGTATACATACGCATACATTTTGGATTAGTCCCAACCGGGGTGTCCAAATTCTCTTTGTGCATGTACAGAAGTACGTCTGCATGTAGATTTGTGACATCATGTAGTGTTTTTTTCAGTCGTATGTGCAGTGAACGTTTTGTTCATATGTCCACGTTCTGGATGTGTGTGAGCATGTGCGTGTGCACGTGTATGTGGATATGCTCAGACAAATAGAAGGACAAGGAATATCAAGACACGATACACAATAAAGCACGGACCCGCAAGACCGTACCTGCGCACAGCGGTTGAGTTGTTCACAAACCTGCATGTATACATATATATATATATATATATATGTATATATATATATATATATACATATACATACATACATGCTCATGCACATACGTGTCTGCAAGTACAACATATGAAATTATTTGTAAATTGTTAAACATGTGCATACAGCTATTCCTAGTACATTTCCATAGTATACAAGACAATACATGCCGACATACCTAGATTCCTACATAACTTCATACACCACATATGTATGTATGTATGTATGTATACATACATACATACATACATACATACACACAAATATACATACATACATATACGTACATATACATACACATACATACACATGCATACGCATACATACACTACATACACATACGCATACACTTACACTTGTGCATACACATACACATACACACCCACCCACACACACAGAGAGAGAGAGGCGCACATGCATGCATGCATGCATGCATGCATAGACTTCGAAACCCTAAAAGGGGTCAGGAGAACATGCTGTGGAACTCTGAGGTCAACGGCATCCCATCAGTCCCGTCCTCCGAGGCAAGCGCTGCGGTTCAGGGTCCCAGAGACTCCAATATCCCTTAATTAAGGAATATACCTTAAATCATACAAGGGATCCGACCATATTTTAAGGAACATTCCTTAATTAAGGGATATTGGAGTCTCTGGGGTGTCGGGGCTTTAGGCTTTAGGATGTCGGATTCATTGCTATGAGGATTAGGGCTTACCCGTTTCGGGCTTAGGGCTTTAGGGCTTTTCGCTGGAGTGTTTAATGAAGGGAGAAAGCAGGTTTTTTAGTGGTACCCTGTTACCCTTTTATATTAGGGCCCCCTTCTTCACACGGAGTAGTAGGAAAAAGGGTATTCTTATCTTAAAGGGGCTGCTAAATCAATGAGTCTGTGGCTACGGGCGCTTAGGGAATCTGGTCTCCTTCTTTACGGAGTTCGAGGGTTATTGTAAATAGAGTAGAATATACCTCCCCCCCCAAAAACTATTCTAAGTATGAAGTTATAGAATCCTTGTAGATCGCTATTATAGTAACCCTTCTAGGCCCCTTTAACGGAACCCTGTTCGCATTATTAAGGCCCCTACATTACCTCTCAAAGTTTGGAGCCTCGAAAGGATTACTTGCGGGACGATGTGCGCGAACGGTTGACCGCCATGTGTCCTGGCGGGCAATGAGATGTAGGGTTTAGGGCTTGGGAAGTTTAGGGTTTAGGGCTTGGGAAGTTTAGGGTTTAGGGCTTGGGAAGTTTAGGGTTTAGGGCTTGGGAAGTTTCGGGTTTAGGATGACCCCAAACTCTTGTCACAGCTTTCGTGGTGCATCCTATAAAACAGAACTCATACAACCTTGACAAAGCCACTTCGCCAAGCTTTCACAAAACCGATGTACTACTACCGCCGCCACCACCACCACCCACCACCCACCACCCACCACCACCACGACTACGACTACCACTACGACTACAACTACTACTACGACTACTACTGCTACTACTGCTGCTACTGCTACTCCGACTGCGACTACTACAAGCTTCTGGTTTGTCTCATAAACCCTAACGCAAACCTTGAGTCCTCACCCCTGAAACCGTAAACCCTTTAGGGTTTAGGGGTTTAGAGGTTTAGGGTTTAGGGTTTGGGGTTTAGGGCTTGTTTAGAGGCTTAGACCCTCGACCCCTAAACTCCAAACCCCTTAGCCCGGAACCGTTGAAACCCTACACATCCCTACACCCTAGACTTGGTAACTAGTCTCCTAGACTCTAAGCCTCTAAACAAGCCCTAAACCCCAAACCCTAAACCCCTAAACCCTAAACCTCTAAACCCTAAACCCATAAATCCTAAACCCCTAAACCCTAAACCCCTAAACCAATCTGGGCAAGGTACGACCAACTCCAAAGGGCTTTGCGATCCGATGGCCTGGCAACTCGAGCTCGGGTCCGAGGCCCTTCAGAGGGACTGAGGGCTCCTTTTGAAGGGTTCCTTTATTGAAAGGTTCCTTTGAAGGGGATCCTTTTTTGAAGGGTTCCTTTTTTGAAGGGTTCCTTTGAAGGGGATCCTTTTTTGAAGGGTTCCTTTTTTGAAGGGTTCCTTTTTTGAAGGGTTCCGTTTTTGAAGGGGGTCCTTTTTTGAAGGGTTCCTTCTTTGAAAGGTTCCTTTTGAAGGGTTCCTTAGAGGGTTCCTCTAAGGGCTTCTAAAAGGGTTCCTTTAAAAGGCTTCTTACAGGGTTCCCTTTAGAGGGTTCCTTTAAAGGGCTCCTTAAAGGGCTCCTTTTGAGGGGTTTAAAGGGTTCCTTTTGAAGGGTTCCTTTTGATGGTTTTTTTTGAGGGCTCCTTAGAGGGTTCCTTAAAGGGTTCCTTTTTTGAAGGGTTCCTTTTGAAGGGTTCCTTTAAAGGGCTCCTTTAAAGGGCTCCTTAGAGGGTTCCTTTAAAGGGCTCCTTAGAGGGTTCCTTTAAAGGGCTCCTTACAGGGTTCCTTTAAAGGGTTCCTTTAAAGGGCTCCTTAGAGGGTTCCTTTTGAAGGGTTTACAGGGCTTCTTAAAGGGTTCCTTTTGAAGGGCTCTTTTAAGGGCTTCTTAAAGGGTTCCGTTAAGGGTGTAGGGATTAAGGCCCTTCAGGGCTTAAGGTTTTGGGGGTTGAGGGCTTAGGGATTTGGTGGTTTAGGGTTTAAAGGTTTTAGGGTTGGGTGGTTTAAGGTTTCAGGGTTTAGGGTTAACGTTGGGGGTTTAAGGTTGTAGGGTTTAGGGTTTTGGGTCAGGCCCGCAACCCTAAACCCTGCACCTTTAACCCTAAACCCGAAACCCTTGCCCTGAAACCGCACCCCAACCCTCACATCCTGACACCCCCAACCTCTTCACCCCTATACCCGAAACCCCAAACCTACGCCCCAAACCCAACATTCTCGCCTTGAGCACTGAGCCCCAAACCCCAAACCCTGGGTTCCGAGTACCATACTTGAATTCCTTTTTTTGGTATCTGTTCCTTAAAGGAACCATTGTGAAATAGAAGTTTCTGCTTTTTTCTCCCTGGTCACTTCCAAGTCCAGAAACCCCACACCTGGGAAGGAGAGCTTGTGCTGCTGGATCCCGACCACCGGGTGAAGCCCTATGTCCACAAGTATTGGGAGCTCCCTGGCGATGGTCAAGCCTTTTTGAGGGGTTTAGGAGCTTAGGGTTCGGGGTTTGGGGGTGTTTGTGTTGGGTTTAGGGTCTCTTTTTTCATAGGCGGGGTTTGGATCCTTAGCGCCGATAATGCTTTAAGAAGTGGTTATGGAGTGTTCAAAATTTCTGTGAAAAGGTTTTAAGTTAGAGAGGTTCATCGTGTTGTAAGAGTTCTGTATGTGTCTGACACGGGCCTCAGAGGGGTTTCGACTGGCTGCAGATGCCCCTGACTAGTCTTGAGGTTTCGGGAGAGGAAACAGGCAAAGCACCGGCTGAAGCTAGACGCCACCAGCCCTGGCCACCTTTGGAGAATCAAATTGCGGTAAACCCACAAAACGGTTTAGGGTTTAGGGTACCATAATCGCTGTGTAGGTAACCTTTAACCCCTTTGGGGTTTATATAATCTTGCCATAATCGGAAAGGTTAAAACTTTTGTTGGGCTAGGGTACACAGCCCCTAGGCAACTTGAGGTTTAGGATATCACCAAAAGCCTGAAACCCTAACCTTTTTTGGGCCTAGGGTACCCTTAGCCCCTTCAGATCTTCAACTGAACCACCGGAGCTCCGTTTAGGCTTTAGGGTTTAGGATGCCCTGATATAAGCCCTAAACCCTACCTGAACCTTGAAGAACCTACCGTTTTAAGGATTTATATAAAAAAAATCATGATTGGGAACCGTAAAAACGTAGGTTCTTCAGGGTGAAGGTAGGGTTTAGGATGCCCTTTAAGCCCTAAACCTTAAACCTCAACTAGACCCCCCCCAACTACCCTGTAATATACCCCAACCACCCACTATTGGGGACCATTTGGGCTCTAGGGGGCCTGGCATACCCTACAGCAGAAGCCAGAAAGTTGGAATATCATTATCGTAACCCCTTTAAGGTAAATTATAGGGTATCCTACCATGAAACCATATTCCAACTTTCTGGAGTTCCCTTTAAACCCCCCTCAGCTCCTCAACTGAACTACCGGAGCTCCCAGATTCTACGATGGCGCCGACGACGAGGAGGTCCTGATGCGGCTTCGCAAGTCTTCGGCGCTGGCCCAGCTTCAGGTGGGAAAGGGTTCGGGTTTAGGGGTTTAGGGGTTTAGAGTTAGAAATATACTGAAAACTTGTTGCGCAGATTAAACTCCCCAATATAGGGGCCTAAATAATTACCCATACTACTTTCGGGCTTTCTTGGTATAATTACAGCCTAGTTGGCCCCAAACTACACCAGTCAAAACTTGGACTCAGGCGCTTGCACTTTTTGTTCAGAATGGCGGCTCCTGTGCAGATTTTCTTCATGCGGTCCAGTTTGTCGGTATGGCGTCTTATAAATTCAAAACCCTTTCGACGTATCTTTTTAAGACTCAGACTCAGACTCATGATTTTGATAACGTCCTTGAAACACTTGAGTCTCAAGCAAAATGGCTTGAAACGTTACCTTCTGAAGCTGCATTCCCCGCAAGTTTGTTTTTCATGCCTGCGTGGGATCTCACTAAAGCTGCTTCGGAGTTGCAAACACTTCGAATAAATGCCAGACTGTTTGACGATGTCAATACACAGGTGATACGCATCACTCCTGTGCAATTCTGCGACACCATCGGGGTCTCACAGATGACCCTGATGACTACGCCTTTGTCAAAGCAGTGGCCGGTCCCGCGATTTGCTGCCAAATCTCATTTGCCCTGGGTTGACCAAATACTTGACTTGCAAAACGATGAAAGTGACGTTCCGAATCAAATTACTTGTATCACCCAAGTCACGCTTGAAAAATGGAATTCCTTGACGGCACAAGAGATTCGTAGTGCCCTCCCTTCCCGACCTGGCCCCCGAAAAAGATTTAACGCGGCCATCAAGAGGGTCACCAGATTTCAGGCTGCCCTCGAAAGGTTTAAAGCTGGACAAATCCTCGAGAATGATTGTCGCACGCATGTCCTTGAACCTGTTTGGGCACACGCTGAAAGATGTGCCTCTTGCAATATGCTGATCAATTACTCTACTGAGCCGCGCAACCTTACACGCAGATGCCCTAAACCTAAAGATTTCCCTGTGCAGACCTTGGACTCCTGGTCCCAGCAATACGACGCAATGCTTCGACTTCTGCAGTGTATCTGCAGTAAGTTATAGATATCTTTTGTACATGTGTATATACGTGTTCGTTGAGGATGCATATGTCGTCCTTTGTTTCGCTCTTCGTCGACAGGCTTTCGCCCGCATCGCCCCAAAACCCTATTCTAATTATTTAGGCTCCAATATTACAGAAGGTGTGGACGTCGATCCTTGGCGTTTCGGGTTTTCGGGATCGGTTCAAACTTCGAGCGTCGACGACAGCGTGAACCGTCTTTCTGCAGTAGACGAATATGGCGCCTGAGTGATGAGTTGTAGTATGCCTCAGGGTTCCGGAGTATAGTTGTACTGCTGGAAACCAGAAATCCTGGTGGAATCGTTCAGGACCCTATATCATAGTAATGCCTTCAGAGGACAATTAAAAATGCAGACGTCTTGAGGCATCTCGCACCATAGCTGAGTATCGCAGAATCAATAAACAGTTCGCTACATAGCATTCGTTACATAGCATGAGAAGCCTTTCACTTTATGATACCTATAGGGTCATACCCTACCCCTTTTTTAGGATACCTAGTTTTATGGTTATGTTCTCTTGTAAAGACAAGTAGGTGCCTTAAAACAGGGGTAGGGTATGACACTACAGGTAAGAAGTCCAACAGGCCGTAGTTCAAGGGGTACCAAAACTGGAGTTTGGACACAGCAGATCATCAAGTCACCCCCAAACGACATAAACCCAAAGCACCCCCCCTAAACACTCAACCCTAAACCCCCGAGAAGAACCCAAGCCCTCAGCACCGGAAACCCGCAATTTCAACGACCCGGAGCCCTTAAGGTTTATGGTTTAGGGTTTTTTACAGACACCTGAAGCCCAGAAAACCCACGCGGGGCATACAAAACTTGGTACCTGTCGGTAGAGTAACCATCCGTTAATCTTGTCGGGGTACGACTCTGCGACTCCCATACAATATTTGAAGATTCGTTTCTAGTTCCACTAGCAAACTAGGCAAGTCAAGTTAGTCAAGGCCTTGACCAGTTCAACGGGACAGGCAGAAGTATAGATGCATCAACACCCGATGCATGCATACGTGTGTACTCGCCTACACACATGCAGAGCAGCATATCCCAAAGAACAAGCGAGAGAGAGAGAGAGAGGGTAACGAGAGAGAGAGAGAGAGATAGAGATAGAGATAGAGAGAGACACACAGACCACGAGAACGAGCGTGAGAGAGTGAGAGAGAGACACAAAGGGGGAAGGAGGCAATGAAGAGAGATAGAGTGAGAGACAAAGGGGGAAGGAGCCAATGAAGAGCACATGCAACAAAGTAGCGAGATGGTCCAGGCTTGCATCAGGTAATCACAGCGTGCATTGAAGTCCGTTGATGCCTCCAGTGAATTCTATCGGGCAGCTTAGGGTTCACATTGTTTAGGATCCTCCATGCAGGGCTCGGCGTGCCGGGGACAGCCCAAAATCCCACACTGAACACTAGGGCACGCAGGCCGACGACCAGAAGCTCTAAACATCAGCTTTACCGCTGACCCTAAGCCGAAATAAATCTGGCCCGTAATTAAGCTAATACACACACCTAGACCCTGAACTTCAAAAAAACAAAACTAAACCCCAAAGCCTAAACGAGGACACAGCCGTTGGGCTCTCCGAAATAAATCTGGCCCGTAATTAAGCTAATAAACACACCTAGACCCTGAACTTCAAAAAAACAAAACTAAACCCCAAAGCCTAAGCGAGGACACGGCCGTTGGGCTCTCCTTGGCTTGCGGAGCTTTGGTGAGCCGCTGGGCCTCGTAGAAATTTTCGCCGCGGGAGCTTGTCCGACGCTATAGACCTAAACCCCAAAAGCTCGCATGAGACTCCAAAAACTGCAACACTGCACCTAAACTTAGAAATTAGCTGAGGCTTGCTCGCAACTTACATCTGCTTCAAGCTGGCACGCCGCGCGCTGAAGGCAGGGTCTAGGGGAGGTTTCGGGTTTGGGGCAGGGTTCAATTATATGCTTGTGTCGTTTTGGGTTTCCAGTTCAACTAGGATGCCCAGTAGTACCCTTATTCCCTTTTTGTAGTCCTAGGTTCCTTATAAAGTTACCCAATACCAAAAAGAGAGGCCTTTTTTTCTTAGGTTACTGGGTATCCTAGTCAAGGATGTTCAGGGTGTATTTGTTTCCTGTAGCTCCGAACCGGCGAAAGCAAACCCCTCTCCTGACTGCACAGGTGCTCCTGATGGAGAAGCGCGCCAAGAAGGCAATGCTGCGCCGAAAGCTTGGGGAGACAAAGGCGCGGTGGTCTCACGCCGTTGACCGTTGTTGCGACCTCGCTTTTGTCACGAGTGTCGTTGTCGTGAGTATTTTTCGATGGGAGATGACAGTGCCCTAAACCCGAGGTTGCTGCCCTGAACTTAAACGGATGTGGTGGTGCTGGTGCTGGCTGGTCTCGTAATCACCCCCCAAAATGGGATGTTACGTCTACAGTCGGTGCTTCTTTGGCACCTATGCTGTGCTGTCTGGCTTTGCTGACATTGACTTGCTGTGCAGGACACGGACGACGATGAGCAGGACAAGCAGGTCGCTGGCAGCAGATGTTTCCAAAAATGCAGCAACCGTGTCCGTGTGGACTAAGCCGTAGAGTGAGATGGCCGACTTTGCGGCATTTAGCGTTCGGGATTTGCAGGTTCGTGGCCTGTGAATTTGACGGAGCATGCAGCAAATAATGAACCGTTGAGAAGTGCTGCTTGAATCTGCAGGGTCCTTGTCTGCAACTGAAACCCTAAACCTAAACGCTACAGCTGCAGTAAACTCCTAGGACCCACAGTAGGCCCCTATTCCCTTTGAAAGGGTTCAGGTTCCCTTATAACCCCCCTTTATACCAGAAAGTGCAACCTTTTTCTTCCTAGGTTACTCTTATATAGGTCTGGATCCCCAAAACCCTTATGGATCCCTTTAAGATCCCTTATGCATCCCTTTGCAGTAGAAGCCAGAAAGTTGGAATATGATTATCGTAACCCCTTTAAGGTAAATATCGTAACCCCTTTAAGGTAAGTTATAGGGTATCCTACCATTAATCCATATTCCAACTTTCTGGAGTTCCCTTTAACGGTCTAGACTCTAAAGCTCATCAGTCTAAAGTTGCTTTCCACCCAACTGTGGGCAGGAGAAGAGGCACTTTTCCATCGGCAGCTGTGGTATACAGGGGCAATGGTTGTGGTACCAGTAGATGGGTGGTTGTTAAAATTAGGGTCCCTTCTTGGGTCCTTATTACAGTACGGCACTTATTATTTAGGGTACCCAAAAAGGGACATTGATTTTGACAACTACCCAAATAGCACTAGCCCTAAACCCGAATTTCAACCTCCCAGGTGTATGGCAACCCCTTCCTGCAGCCACTCGTGCTTATCGACATGTTGGTGGCTTGGTCTTGATTGTACGGGAGGGCCTTTCTATCGAGGATGCTTCTCCCCGCGCAGTAACAGATGCATAGTTGTAGATATATCTGGCCCTTGACTGTAATAGACACCGCTTTATAGACTGTTACTGTATGGGGAGCAGAACCCAACTTCAACCTCTCAACCTCAATCCAAAAACCCTCAGCCCTAAGCCCAACCTCTGATCCCTAAACCCTAAACCCTAAACCACCCAACCCCAGATGAATGGCAAGAGTGTCTTGGCATGTTTTGAGCCAGACCTATGCATGCTGTTTGAGCGCGCCGGAGGGTTCGAGCATCCATCCAAAAACCACCCAACCTCAACCCCTGAACCCTGAATCCGTGAGGCTTCGTGGCTCGAGAGATGTCTGACTGTAGGGCTTCGTAGTTTTGAGTTGTTTTTTTGCGGGGGTGGGGGTGAGGATGTAGCATTGCTCCGATGTAGGGGTTGAGGGATTCATAAGGGTTCTACAAAGGGGCCTTGATGATTAGAATAGGGTTTTGGGGGGGATATTATATATACTATATATATATATATATATATGTACTTTAACTATAATAAGGAACTCCCAAAACCCTCTTCTCACTATGGTTGATCCGGTTTCAGGGTTGAGGGATTCAGGTTTCAGGGTTCAGGGAGTGGGTTTAGGGTTTAGGGGTCGGCCATGGTTTGGGGTCAGTGCCTTTGCTTGTTACCCAGAGACTCCAACATCCCTTAATTAAGGCATATACAAATTATAGTAGGATCCCTCGTATGATGTGAGGTGTTTTCCTTAGTTAAGGGATATTGGAGTCTCTGGGTAGCCCTGACTGGCGGCCAGATCATGGAGCCCATCTACATGCACTTGCTGAACAGCCTGGCGCGTTTCTGCCACGAGCGAGTTGTCGTGGATCATCAGGCAGGATGGACGAAACTAAGGGGATCAGTACTTGTACAAAAAGATCACAGCCCAAATGCGCGGACTTGTGAATGCCCTAAATCTTTAGCCCTAGAGCATCAAGCGCGAACTAACGTTCAGCAATTCTTTTTCGAAGCGACGAAACCAGATTGTTGCGAAGCCTTTCCACCAATTGCAGTTTGGGGGTTGGGATTTAGGGTCTGAATGACTGCAATAGAAATCCTTATAGCCCCGGATATCTATCCAGATCCGTATGATATTCCCTCCCAAACCTTAGTCGCCCTAGTCAATTCCCTGCACAGACCCCTTCAAAGAAACCTGTCAAAGGAACCCGATGAAAAAGAGAAGATATGACGGCCCCTAAACCCGAAGCCTTAAACCCCCTAAACCCTCTAAACCCATAAACCCTATGGCCCCTAAGGCCCTAAGCCCTATAACCCTAGGCCCCAGACCCCTAAATCCTAAACCCCTACACCGCTAGGACCCAGAGTAGGCCCTTATTCCCTTTTTTAGGGTTTAGGTTCCCTTATAACACCCTTTAAACCAAAAAGGGCACCCTTTTTATGCCTAGGTTACTCTTAGGTCTACACCGCTAAAGCCCTAAACGCAACTCCTCCGTTTAAAGCCCCATACATCTGACCCCGGAAGCTAGGGTACTCGAAGGTTCCCAGAGACTCCAATATCCCTTAATTAAGGAATATACCGTAAATTGAAGTCGGATCCTTAATATGATATTGGGGTCTCTGGGTTCTTAATTTTGAGTAACCTGAATTTTGCGAATCCCGCCGAAGGTAGGGGCTCAGCTTCTTTAAACTGTGGGTTCTTATACCTATTGGCTGTAAACTCAACTTTTCAACTTTCGGGGTTCTTATAAGGTAGTCGATTCAGAAAACTTCCTAGGTTTTTGGGCCAGTGAGTATAGTGCTGGGACTCCCTATACATTGCTCTTAAGGATTGAGGCTATGCTTGGAGGATCATGGGACTTAGTAAGTCAGGTTATAAGTACCTTAAGTGGGCTTGTAAGTGGTTACAAGTATAGTTACCTTATCTATAACCCCAGTTACTAAGTCCCATGATCCTTTAAGTGGGGTTTCCGACTTTTAGGCTTCTACTGTACAGGACCTTCGCTGTAGCCAAAACTTACCTTTGGTTAGTAGGGAATGGAGGAATGGGGTACAATTCTAACTACTACGGTTGATGACATATATACATATATATATATATATATACATCCTGCACTACCCATAAAAGGAATATCAAATAGTTCCCATAGTGTAGGTTCCTTAAGGTAAAGCAGGGTTGTTATCATTAACAGTAGGGGACCACTACTGTTGATGGACAGAATCCTGCATGACCCTGAGGACTCTAAACTATGGGAATTATTGTATATTCCTTATAATGGGTAATGCAGGATTTTGTCCATCAACACTATTACCACCATTCTCCCATTCCCTACTTAGAAGATCATGAGACTTAGTAAGTAGGTTATAATTGGGGTTATAAGTCCCCTAAGTGGGGTTATCCTAATTATAACCTACTTATAACCTTACTTACTAAGTCCCATGAGCCTTCAAGTACTAACCAAAGGTAAGACAATCCCTGAACAGGTCGGGCCAAGGGCTGCAACCGGGCCGGACGTCGGAGGGTTTGGGGTTTCAGGGTTCCTTTAAGGGGGTTTAGGGTTCAGGGGTTTAGGGTTCAGGGGTTTAGGGTTTGGGGTTCAGGGGTCTAGGGTTTAGGGTTCAGGGGTCTAGGGTTTGTGGTTCAGGGGTTTAGAGTTCAGGCAGGGGTTTAGGGGTTCCTTTAAAGGCTTCCTACGGTTTAGGGTTTAGGGTTTAGGGTTTAGGGTTTAGGGTTTAGGGTTTCCATAAGGCGTTCCGATTCCATGTTAAGGGCCAGGGGATTAGGGTTTGCGGGCTTGGGGTCTAGAGGGTTTTTAGGGTTTTAGGGTTCCTTCAGGGGCTCCTTTAATTGAAGGATTCCATGAGTTTAGGGTTACGTAGGGGATTAGGGTTTAGGGATTTCGGGTTTAGGGGTTTAGGGCTGAGGGTGGGGTTAGAGGATTTGAGGTGTATCGTAGTGTAAGTATTTGAACTCTAACGAGTCTGAATAATGTGTTTTCCAGGTAGTTGCAAGGTACTTAGAGTAGAATGAACTCCAAAACCCTCTTCTAACTTTCAACAGCCCGAAAAGATTCCTGAATCCTTTGGGGTTTGTCGAGGGTTACAACCCTTCAACACACTACTTGGGGGCTTCCTTATTACAGCTATAGTACAATGGGGCCCAAAAGCCTATAATTATTCAGGCCCTTATATTATAGAACCCTACTATAAATCTAAATGTTATAGTAGCCCTTATAGAGTGCTTTAAAGGAGCCCTATAATTAGTCAGGCCCCTATATTAGAACCTCACAGCCAAGGGGAAGGTCGTGCCGGCCCCAGAAGCTCGGCGAGCAATTTGTTGGGATTGGGGGGGGGGGGGGTATTTGGGACTGGGGGTTTAGAGTTTAGGGTTTAGGGTTTGGGGTGTAGAGTTTCGGGTTTAGGGTTTGGGGTGTAGAGTTTAGGGGTTTAATAAAGGATCATGGGACTTAGTAACGGGGGTTAAAAATGAGGTAACTATACTTATATGCACTTATAAGCCCACTTAAGGTACTTATATAACCTGACTTACTAAGTCCCATGATCCTCCAAGTAGACCCTAAACCCTAACCCTTAAACCCCTCATTTAGATATATGAGGCCCTTCATAGTAGCCCGCGCAGAGCTTCTTTCAGGGGAGCGAAAGCCAGGAGCATCTTCGGAGTCAGCAGCAAGGAAGGATCCTATAGTAGGGTTCCAAGAGACTCCCCCTGGCTGTGAGGTTCTGTTCAAGGGTTAGGATTTAGGGTTTAGGGTTTAGGGTTTAGGATTTAGGATTTAGGGTTTAGGGTTTGTCGTCTGCTCTACCTTCTGGGGACGCGTCTGCCCTACGACGAGGACGCATGGTCCTCAGTCTCGCAAAGGACCTGCACTCTGCCCTCGTTGTGCTGTAGATGCGCGTCGGCAAGATGCTGAACACTGTTGGATTACGACTGAACTTCCCTCGAAGGCGAGACCGAAGCAATCATCTGTTGGATTAACGGTTGAACGCGCCTCAGTTTCAGCGTTTTCGGTCCAAGACCCTTCACGAAGGGACTTCAGCAGCTGAAGACTTCGAAGCTCTTCAAGCCTCCCTTCAAATTCCCCTTAAAGTCTTCCTCAGGTTTAGGGTTTAGGGGAGCTAAAGGAAGGATCCTATAGTAGGGTTCCCAAAGACTCCAATATCCCTTAACTAGGGAATATATCTGAAGTCATATCAGGGGTCCTACTACAATTTAAGGTATATTCCTTAACTAAGGGATATTGGAGTCTTTGGGCGGAGCCCTAAACCCTAAACCCTAAACCGGGAGGGTTCGCCAACATTCCTTGACTAAGAAGTCGTTGGATCCCTTGTAGTTTGACCCCTTGCACAGCACAATACCGCAAACTCTGAACCCATCCCCGAATCCCTAAGCCCGAACCCCTAAAAACTCCTGGACCTCGAAACTTAAGCCCCTGCGCTCCTAAACTTTAAACCCTGAATGAAATTCGATGCCTTCTAGGTTTAGTTTCAGTCTTTGACGCCCCAGCCGCCGAGGAAGGAGACTTGGAGAAGAAAACGCCATCCGCCAAGGCGGGTAAGGTTCAATCCATGTCTGTCTCTGAATTTCTTGTGATAAGGCTTCCTGCAAGGCCTTATTCCAAATCGTTTCGGTAGAGTTGACACGGTGCTGTGGGCTTTTAGGGCTACTTTACAGTAAGGCTTACTGCAGGGCTCTGCTTTTAAGTGTTCATTGTTTTGGCTTCTCGGGCATTCCAGGGCTGGTAACTCTTCCCTTTTGTCTTTTAGTGTGGTTGTTTCGGTGTTAGGCTAGGATGCCCAGTAGTACCCTTATTCCTTTTTTGTAGTCCTAGGTTCCTTATAAAGTTACCCAATACCAAAAAGAGAGGCCTTTTTATTCTTAGGTTACTGGGTATCCTAGTGTGGTTGTTTCGGTGTTAGGGGTTTGGACTGGGGTTCAGGGTGTCTAGGAAAAAAAGGTGCAGGGCTCATGCCAGCGGTTCCTTCCCTTCCCCCATTCCCTACTAAGAACCAGACAGATAAGGCTTCCGTAAGCCCCAAACCCGAAGCCTAAATACGGTTGATGACATAAATCCTGCATCACCCATAATTAGGAATGTATCATAATTCCCACAATTTATGGTCCTTAAAGGTAATGCAGGATTTATATCATCAACAGTAGGATCCCAAGACCAAGACTTGCGACTTTCAGCCAGCTTGATGATCCCCCCTGCCCACTCCAATACCCCTTAATTAGGGAATATTCCTTAAATCACATTAAGAAATCTCTGAGTGTTCAGCCCTGTCAGATCAGGGATGGCCAAGAATAGGGTTCAGGGCCGGAACTTTCGCCAACATGGAGGAGCCAAGGATATGGTACTGGCTCTACCAGGATGGCGTGTAGTCTCAGCGGTTTCATACGAGAGTTTCCGAAAATAGGGGACCCTAATATAGCACCCAAAATAGTAGGATCCTTATGATAAGGACCCCCAAATAAGGTACCCCTATTTTTCGGAAACTCCCATACCTTCTGGCGGATCTTGCTGCTCCCGGGCCGGGACGATCAGGAACAAGAACCCGCTTCCTCATCGGATGGGCCAGCAAAGGAAGCCGAGGCAGCATCGCCGAAGAAGCGCAAGAGGGATGATTCGTTAAGGTGAGAACTGAAACCAACTATTCCGACCCACATGGTCTGGGAACTGGAAGCCTTCGTGCAAAGCCCATCCAAACTTAAACAACTCTCAGAACTCATGAAATCCGCTTTGCAAATCCGCACGCCCAGACCACCCGAACTAACCCTAGCGCACAAAAAAATCATCTGGCATATCCTTGAATGGAAGTCTACGATGGGATTCCGGAAGAGCCGACGCAAACAACTGCAATTCAAAAGGCACAGGAGCCATGCACGCAGTGAATGACGCGCTTGATACCCTCATGCCGTTCTTGAGTTTTAGCTAAACGGCTTAATAAGCCAGATACTCGAGTATACAGATACCTGGACCCTTTGCGTCCCATCTCAAACCCTGAAGGTACTATTCCTCTGGGCTCCTCATTAGAATTGTACCCGGTAAAGTTATGTAATATCCCCAACAAAAACCTTGCTCTAATTATTACATCCCGTAAATTCGGTTCCCAGAGAGAGGAATAGCAATGCCGCCACCACCACCTCCGCCGCCACAACCTCCTCCATCCCAATGGCAAACCCTGAACCCTACACCCACCTAAGCATTGTGTCGTCGGTGTGAAGGAGGTGGACAACCGCAAGTTCATCTACATGCGCCGATTCCGTGCAGAGTATGCTGCTCGACTTCGGGTGCAAGCCGGACGGCCATTAGGATAAGGGCCATCATGGAACAGGGCTCAGGGCTTGAAGGACTCACAAAGCAAGGCTCCAATAAGGACTCATGTTTCGCGGCTTCAGCTTGAAGCCCTACGGACAGGGTTTAGTTTACTAGAGTCGATTACAATATTTTGGCTTCAAGCGGAACACTGCGTTTCCGGACTAGCATGCGTTTTTTTTTCCAGATGGCCGCGTGTCCTGCCGGATGGGGGAGTGTTTGCACCGGGCTGGGGTCTCAGCTTCAGGGTACTTAGAAATAAGTTTTGATTTTGTGTTATTATAATCCGTAAGAACAGCTAAAATTTTGATTTTTGCTAGGGTTCTAAGTTCAGTATAGGGTCAACACAGCCTTTTGTTTCAATCCCCAAAGCAGCATACTACTCCACTTTGCATCTTTGGGTGGATCTCGCTGCGCTTTGCTCGAATCGCATGGATTCCATGGCGGAATTGTTCATTGAATGCATGGACACAAGCTGTGAAAAGAATGCAAGTGCAAGCTGGGATAAAACCATATCCCTACTATTCCCTAAAACCTAAACCAGCTTGTCTCGGGGCATCACCATTTTCCAATGCCAGTTTTAGGTATCTGCCGGGAGCAACGTGCCTTGAAACGTTATATTGGGCTGGCGGGTTAGGACCCTACATGGTGCAGCGAACTCAACACGAAACCAAGAAGCCTCTCATACTGCAGTGCTCCTTCCCGTGAACTCCATGACAGAAGAGTAGCCGTTCATGAACGCAAGCTCGGAACCTTCGACATTAGCTTCGCAATAAATTACCGATGCTACTCCGATTGTTCCATAAGGTTCCTATTACCATTATGGTATAAACGCCCCCAAAACCTGTTCTGACATCCTAATTCTTAAGCTGTCTACACCAGCCCTCCATTCCAGGAGGGTCCACATACACTACCACTATGGAATTTGGTCGCAAAACCAGAATAGGGATGGTCTTCTAGGACCTAATGCCGTAATGGTAGTGTGTATGGACCCTCTGGGATGGGCTTCAGCCAAGGAAGAGTACTGCATCGAGCATGGCTTGGAAGCGATAACAAATCGAGATGAGATCATGAGGCTGTCTGGCCGGGTTTAGGGTTTGGGGTTTAGGGGTTCTGGGCGGTTCAGGTACACAAGGGCTTTGGAGTTGACTCATGGGGGGTTTGAGAGGCCATGAAACTGTGTTTTTTCAATGGTTGGGAGTCAAGGGTTGCTGACTTCAGACCTGTCTGAAGCATTCTCTTCCCGGGTGTTTAGGGGTTTAGGGTTTAGGGTCTAGCCTGGTCAGGGGTAAGGCGACATATGCTCGAAACTTCGTGGCCTCGCAACATTAGCAGCGATACTTGAATGTCTTGACTATCCCACTCTAGTGGGAGTTTCCGACAATACGGGAGCTTAATGTAGTACCTTAAATAGTTTGATCTTTATTATAAGGACCCCAATATAAGTACCCCTAGTTCCCGGAAGCTCCCTAGTAGCAGCATGTCCCAGCGTTCAGTCCCCGATCTAAACCGAGCATTGCCCAAGTCTTTAATCCATAAGCCTTCAGCCCTTAATCAAATAAATAAGGTACCTGTACTAGAGGCCCAGAGAGGGCATCATTCCCTTTTTTAGGGTTTAGGTTCGCTTATAACACTTCTGAAACCACAAAGGGCGCCCTTTTTATTCCCAGGTTACTTTTAGGTCTAGATAAGCCTTCAGCCCTTAGTCAAACAAACAACGCACCTGTAGGAACCCTTTTTTTTTCCTTATTTCCTGGTCCTACAATTCCTAAAATAGTAGCATTCATATAGGGAACCCGAGAAGTTTCTCAATCAGGTTCCTACATTTCCTGTAGGAGCCCAGAACCGATCGACACACTTCTTCAAACTCCTGCAAGGGTTTTCTAGCAGTCATACTGTCTCGTGCGGGCCCCTGAACTCTAAACCTTGAACTCGAAACGCCCTAAGCCCTAAATCCTAAACCAAGCCCCAAAACCCTAAGCCCCGAAACCCTGCAACCTTAAAGCCTAAAGCACCCTAAACCCTACACCCTGAACCCTTAAAGCTTAAGACTCACCGAACTTCTTAAAACGCCCTAAACCCAGTCGGAAAAGAGGGGTTAAAAAAAAAAAAACTCTAAACCCCTCAACATTAATCCTCAAGCCCTAAACCCTAAACCCTAAGCTAGGATGCCCAGTAGTACCCTTATTCCCTTTTTGTAGTCCTAGGTTCCTTATAAAGTTACCCAATACCAAAAAGAGAGGCCTTTTTGTTCTTAGGTTACTGGGTATCCTAGTTAAAACCCGAAAGCAGATCCCAGGTTCCTCGTGAACAAGTTCGACCTTCGGTCCACGCGGGAGACGATTTGGAGGATCCGAGGCGCCCTGGGAAGCTCTCTCTAAGGCTCCATGTACCTATATACAGGTATGACAGATATGTCTGTGTGTATGTATGTATGTATGTATGTATGTTTGTATGTATGTATATATATATATATATATATATAGGTATATATATATATATAGGTATATATATATAGGTATATATATATATATATATATATATATATTTATTTATTTTTGTTATTATTTGTTTGTTTGTTTGTTTATTTATTTATTTATTTATTTATTTATTCCCGAAAGCATCGCGAAGGGTTCTTCCGTGTGGAACGCCGCAGCTGAGTACATAGATGACAGACATAGAATCAACTCACTTGATTCCATACTTTACTCTACACTCTACACTTGATACTTGACTCTACACTTGATACTTACTTACTTACTTGACCCTTATGACTGACTCTCTACACTTGACACTTGACTCTATGATACTTGACTCTACACTTGATACTTGACTCTATGTTATGCTTACGACTTACTTACTTACTTACTTACTTCAATCTACTTACTAACTTACTTGACACTTGACACTTGACACTGGACTCTATGTTATGCTATCTCTATACTTACTTACTTACTTGACTTGCTTACTTATACTTACTATACTTACTTACTTATGACTGACTCTCTACGCATCTATGACTTACTATGACTTATGACTTACCTTACTTGACTTGCTTACTTATACTTACTATACTTACTTACTTATGACTGACTCTCTATGCATCTATGACTTACTATACTTACTTACTTATGACTGACTCTCTATGCATCTATGACTTACTATGACTTATGACTTACTCTCTACATCTCGGTATCTTAATATTTCTTAATATTGGCGGGGGTGGCACCGTCGGGGTCCATCGGGAATGCAACCCTTCCCAGGGATTCGCTGCCTCGTGCGTTCAAACGCTAGGTAAAGTGACACATTTTAGGCGCCCGGCGCAACCCTTCCCAGGGATTCGCTGCCTCGGGCGTTCAAACGCTAGGTAAAGTGACACATTTTAGGCGCCCGGCGCAACCCTTCACAGGGATTCGCTGCCTCGGGCGTTCAAACGCTAGGTAAAGTGACACATTTTAGGCGCACCGCGCAACCCTTCCCATGGATTCGCTGCCTCGGGCGTTCAAACGCGAGGTAAAGTTACACATTTTGCGGTTCCCGCGCAACCCTTCACAGGGATTGGAACTCTCGAGCGCCCAAACGCTAGGTAAAGTTACACATTTTAGGGTTCCCGCGCAACCCTTCACAGGGATTCGCCGCCTCGGGCGTTCAAACGCGAGGTAAAGTTACACTTCTTGCGGGCGCCGCGCAACCCTTCACAGGGATTCGCCTCCTCGGGCGTTCAAACGCGAGGTAAAGTTACACTTCTTGCGGGCGCCGCGCAACCCTTCACAGGGTTTGGGTGCAGTTCAATTTTTTTTGCAACCCTTCACAGGGATTTGCATTTTGCAACCCTTCACAGGGATTGGCGTGGTCGGGTGTTCGAACGCGAGGTAAAGTTGCATTTTTTGATTTGCATTGAAATGAATTTTGCAACCCTTCACAAGGATTGGCGTGGTGGAGTGTTCGAACGCGAGGTAAAGTTGCATTTTTTGATGAGCATTGAAATGAATTTTGCAACCCTTCACAAGGATTGGCGTGGTGGAGTGTTCGAACGCGAGGTAAAGTTGCAATTTTTGATGAGCATTGAGATGAATTTTGCAACCCCTCACAGGGATTGGCGTGGTCGAGTGGTTGAACGCGAGGTAAAGTTGCAATTTTTGATGAGCATTGAGATGAATTTTGCAACCCTTCACAGGGATTGGCGTGGTGGAGTGTTCGAACGCGAGGTAAAGTTGCAATTTTTGGATGAGCATTGAAATGAATTTTGCAACCCCTCACAGGGATTGGCGTGGTCGAGTGGTCGAACGCAAGGTAAAGTTACACATTTTGAGGTGCCCCGCGCAATCCTTCATTGAGAGGGATTAGCTTCCTCGAATGTTCTAATCGGAAGGTGTGCAGGTACTGTTGCATGGTCTTTGGGCGCTGCGTGTAACCCTCTGCATGGATTGGCGTGGTCCAGGGTTGAAACGTGTGTGCAAACTACTACTTGTATCCTTTCCGCCGCGCAACTCTCCACAGGGAGTGGCGTGGTCGATTGCAGGAACTTGCATCTCTGCGAGGTGCAATTGGCAACCCTTCAGAGGGATTGGCAGATGCATATATCGATAATATACGCACATATATATATATATATATATGTGGTCGATTGCAGGAACTTGCATCTCTGCGGGGTGCAATTGGCAACCCTTCAGAGGGATTGGCAGATGCATATATCGATAATATACGCACATATATATATATATATATATATATATGTGGTCGATTGCAGGAACTTGCATCTCTGCGAGGTGCAATTGGCAACCCTTCAGAGGGATTGGCAGATGCATATATCGATAATATACGCACATATATATATATATATATATATATATATATATATATATATATATCTCTCTATCTTTCTATCTATCCATATATATATAGATAGATAGATAATAGATATATAGATAGATAGATAGATAGACATATATTCATGCGCCTGTACGGCGCGTACGCTGTCTTGCGACGGCGCAACGCGCCGCTGCCTGGCCGATGACCTGCAGGCTCGGAGCTTCTTCCTGCTTTGTAGAGGCTTTCTCCTTGCACACGTTTGCCTCGCAGGCTGCCTGGTCGATGACCTGCAGGCTCGGAGCTTCTTCCTGCTTTGTAGAGGCTTTCTCCTTGCACACGTTTGACTCGCAGGCTGCCTGGTCGATGACCTGCAGGCTCGGAGCTTCCTCCTGCTTTGTAGAGGCTTTCTCCTTGCACACGTTCGACTCGCAGGCTGCCTGGCCGATGACTTCTGCAGGCTCGGAGGTTCTTGCTGCTCTGTAAAGGCTTTCTCCTTGCACGTTTGCCTGCCTCGTTTGGCTCGAAAGGCAGAAGAAGGGGAAGAAAGGGAAAACGCGTTGCAGTATTTTGCATACATTGCAGCATCTTACTACACCTAGTACGCTTCCTTGCCTGCCTTGACGCTGTCTTGCGAAAGGGCGGGTGTGGAGATTATTCTCAGCTCATTCTCATCTTCTCAGCTGACCATACTTAGGACAGTTGTTTGCCCGCCTCGACGCTGTCTTGCGAAAGGGTCGGTGCAGACACTTTTGCATTTGAACATACTTGGGACAGTGTTTTGCTTGCCTCGACGCTGTCTTGCGAAAGGGCCGGCGTGGACACCTTCTTCCATCCCATGGATTCGCGGTTGCAGAAGTTCCGCGCCGATTATGCCCAGCAGGGCGAAGACTGGCTCCGCGCCGAGCTGGACAAGCAAAACCGGCAGGACCTGCGTGGGCTCTGTGTCGCTGCCGGTGTGCAACAGAAGTCTGCCGGGCACACGCTTACCAGAGCGGAGCTGTTGGAAGCTCTATCAAAGAGCATTGCCGGGGAGCAGGCTTCATGGGGAAGCGGCGTTCTTGAGGATTGTCGATGTCAGCTTCGGTTGCAGTGAACCGTCAGCGTCGTCGTCGGGTGGGATGCTTAGTGCTCTGCAGTGAAGCAGTTCTTGGTGTCAGGCCGATGAAGCGGCCTCGCAGCGAAGGCTGCAGGAACTGCGCACGGGTTATGCCGAGCAGGGCGAAGCCTGGCTCCGCACCGAGCTGGAGAAGCAGAGTCGGGATGAGCTGGCTAAGCTCTGCGTCGCTTCGGAGGTGCGACAGAAGTCAGCCGGGCGCAAGCTCTCCAGAGCGGAGCTGTTGGAAGCTCTATCACAGAGCATTGCCGGGGAGCAGGCTTCATGGGGAAGCGGCGTTTTTGAGGATTGTCCATGTCAGCTTCGGTTGCAGTGAGCTGTCAGCGTCGTCGTCGGGTGGGATGTTTAGTGCTCTGCAATGAAGCAGTTCTTGGTGTCAGGCCGATGAAGCGGCGTCGCAGCAAAGGCTGCTCGAGCTGCGCACGGGTTATGCCGAGCAGGGCGAAGCCTGGCTCCGCGGCGAGGTGGGGAAGCAGAGTCGGGCGGAGCTGGTTGGGCTCTGTGTCGCTGCGGGTTTGCAACGACACCGTGCCGGGTGCACGCTTACCAAGCCGGAGTTGTCGAAAGCTCTATCACAGAGCATTGCCGGGGAGCAGGCTTCATGGGGAAGCGGCGTTTTTTAGGATTGTCCATGTCAGCTTCGGTTGCAGTGAGCTGTCTGCGTCGTCGTCGGGTGGGATGTTTAGTGCTCTGCAGTGAAGCAGTTCTTGGTGTCAGGCCGATGAAGCGGCGTCGCAGCAAAGGCTGCAGGAGCTGCGCACGGGTTATGCCGAGCAGGGCGAAGCCTGGCTCCGCGGCGAGTTGGGGAAGAAGAGTCGGGCGGAGCTGGTTGGGCTCTGTGTCGCTGCGGGTTTGCAACGACACCGTGCCGGGTGCACGCTTACCAAGCCGGAGTTGTCGAAAGCTCTATCACAGAGCATTGCCGGGGAGCAGGCTTCATGGGGAAGCGGCGTTTTTTAGGATTGTCCATGTCAGCTTCGGTTGCAGTGAGCTGTCAGCGTCATTGCCGAGTCGACGCTGTCTTGCGAAAGCTCGGTGCCTCCCTGGCAACTTGCACGGGTCCCGGGTGGGTGCGGTAATTAAGCCCAGGACCCCGGGAATAAGCACATTTCGGTTACCGAGGGTGGGTTGTATGCACATGACCGTACAAAGCACACTGCCGTCATTGCGACCGAAAACGACCCACAAAACTGCTTCCAAACGAGCTGCGAGTGGTGGCTGGTGCTGCCCTTGCCACCACGAAAGAAACGTTTGATTTCAATTTTCTTGCCTCGTGGGGTCCATCTACATTTTCCACCTTAGGCTGTGGTTTATGCCGTTGCCCACGCACGACAATGGTGTCTGATGTTTTGCAATCGGTTCTATCCAGTTGAAGCCTCAGGCAGGGCTTAGTTTAGGGCTTAAAGCTTTAGGGGCCCTCCCAAACTAAACTTAAGCCTAGGGGCCTGGGCCCTAAACACTGTAAGCCGAACCCTTAAGCCTCAAGCCTGCTCAAACCGTAAAAAGTTTTTGTCGGCCGTCTTTTTTCCCCAGCGCCATGAGCCTCATGTTTAAAGGTTTGGAGATTCATGGCCTTAGGGCTTAGGCCTCAGGCTTAGGGGGTGAGGGGTCACCGTCGGAATCTCAAACCTTGCGTAGGCGCAAACGTACTCAGGATGCAGGATCCAGGCTGCAGCTTGTGAAGCTTTCAAACTGAGATTTCGCAACTTGAGGGCGCTTAGGGCAAAGTTTGGGCCTCCAGTGGGTTAGTGGCAAGTGTGTAGAGACTAGGTGACTAGGTGGATATAGTATAGAGGTATGCGGTTATGTCGGTTATTCGGATTCTGGGTTCTAAACAAGTGCCAGTCAGTAGGCTCAAGGCACCTGGAGGGGGCAGGCAGGTCGGGTCAGGACAACACCAAAAAAACAACAAGAACGGCAAAAACTCGTGCCTGGCAAGCTGATTGACCCGACATACATCGCAAATCGTTTATGTTGCAAGCCTGTCCTTAATTACCGGGGTCCGGCCTTAATTACCGGACCCCGGCCTTAATTACCGACCCCCCCTCGGTAATTAAGGTTTTGGACCGGCCTTAATTACCGGACCCCGGCCTTAATTACCGACCCCCCCTCGGTAATTAAGGTTTTGGAAGCATGTTTTGGTGCATTTTCGAGCGCTGACCCCCTCATTTTGACGGGGTTAGCGCTCGAAAATGCACCAAAACATGCTTCCATAACCTTAATTACCGAGGGGGGGTCGGTAATTAAGCCCGGACCCCGGTAAATAAGGCCGGTCCAAACCTTAATTACCGAGGGGGGGTCGGTAATTAAGGCCGGGGTCCGGTAATTTAGGCCGGACCCCGGTAATTAAGGACAGGACCCCTGTAATTAAGGATGGATCTCGGGAATTAGACCGGATCCAGGCGCAGGGCTTAATTACCGGACCGCTCTCGGTAATTAAGGTTTTGTGCGGCCGAAGGCAGGGCTTCGAGTTTAGAGTTGAGGGATCGGGGTTTAGGGTATGGGGTTTAGGTTTAGGGATCACGGTTTAGGGTTTGGAGATCAGGGTTTAGGGCAATTTAGGGTTGAGGGTATGAGGTTTGTAGGGCTTAGGAATCAGGGCTGATCAGGGTCCAGGTTTTAGTGAGATTAGGGCGATTAGGGCTAGGGTTTTTAGGCTTCGAGTTTAGGGTTTGGCTCCATTGCAGCAGAAACAGGAACAGGTAACAGGTACAGGTAGTAACAAACCACCCGCAATTCTAATTTAAACCCATAAGCCCTGGCCCTTGACGAATCCATAAACCTCAACTGCCTCAACTGTTGATCTCCTCAAAAAGGAGCCTGCTGTTGCTGCTGTTGGGGATTAAGGGTGTTTTTTGAGTGTTGGCACGGAAGGGCACACGATAGCGCGAATTCGTTGTCGAGACATCTGTCTGTGCGACGACGACAATTTCCTGATGATTCCTGATGATGCAATGATGCGCTGATAACATGGAACAAGCCAACAGACGACACATCACGGGCCAATGCGGCTCAAAACTTGAATTTCCGCCTGCAGTTCAAATTTTGACGCAAACGTTAGGGTGGGCATGAAAATGGTCCAGTCCCTAGTCCTGTTTGAATGCAATCCGTCGTCGTAGTCCTCATCCTGTCCATCACATATCAAGGCCGTTTGAAAAACACACGCTCAATTTTGCTGCGTTCAACACCGAGCCCCTCTGGACCGGAACATCACTGAAAACCCAGGTGCAGCACGAGCCCGGGGCTTAATCACCGACCCCCCCGGGACCCGTGCAAGTTGCCATGCCTCCCTAGAAGTTCACCGGCGTTAGCCATGGAAACACGTGACGACGTCTCGTCTGGTGCAAGAAAAGCTGCTGATATGGCGGCAGTACCAGCGATGGCGAAGGCTTCTTGCTTGCCGGCGCCGTTGCTGGAAAGGCTGCTGTGCGATGCAATGTGGGTTCACGTGAGTGTGCAGGTTCATTGGAGGAACGGACACAACGTCGTGACCTGCCATCACGATGTCGAGGGCTACTTTCATTGTCGTCGAGATGGCGTCTGCCAGCAAACGGTTCTCCACCGCGCGGAACCGTGGCGGCGGTTCATTCCGAGTGTGACTGCCAGGGTCAGAGGGGACGTGGTCATGATCAGGCTGGAGCAGGTGGGAGTGCGACGACGACAGGCGATGACCGCCGTGTCCCGGAGCTGGGCTTCTGCGGTCGCCGCGACGCTCCGGCGCACTTGGCGGTTGGGAATGCCGGAGTTTTACCTCGATGTCTTCGATCGGACCTCTTCGATTTTCATGTGTGTGCACGCAGCGCACTTGGAGAAGGTGCAGTTGCGCAAAGGTCTTTCGGCGAGGATGGCTGCGTGTCTCAGCGAGAGGCAGGGAAGCAGCTACACCAGACTGGTTACAAACGCGCCTGTTCGCGACATCGTGCTTCGTGCTCGGGCCGCGGACTTCAAGGATGCAGCTGAGCGCAAGTTCTTGCGTCGTTTAATCAGCCGATGGTGGTACACGCGGATGCTGAGCAAATGAAGATGTCGACCGTTGCTGTCGCGTTTCCTTGCTTGCTCGGACGCCGTCTTGCGAATGAGCGCGCTTGGACGAATGAGATGTCGACCGTTTCTGTCTCGTTTCTTTGCTTGCTCGGACGCCGTCTTGCGAACGATCGAGCAAAACGATCGTCACCGCATAGGTCCCTAAGAACCTTAACCCGCAGTGGAATTGCATTGGAAAGCAGATTGCATGCGGTTTCCCTAGGCTGCCGGATTTGGATGCTTCACTTGTCTGGGCATTGGTCTGGCTGCCCAGGTCCGTCGTGGCAAGCAATCGTCTGGAGTACAAGTTTCTGTACGCGGCGAACGCTGGCTGTGTGCGGTGCACGCAGTGCTACGCCGGCCTCCTAACTTCGATGTGCACTGCCGCTCTTCAAGAAAGAACGCCCGCGATTGAATGGGTGACAAACTCCGATCGGCAGATGGAAGACTTGTTGCAGCGTTTGGTGCTCTCAAGCTTGCTCTTTGCAAGTGCGCGAAGTTGCTCACCCTGTGCTGAAGCCGAATCGACGCTGTCTTGCGAAAGTTCGGCTGAGCACAACAGAATGAACATGGCATGGTTTCTATGATGTTAGTGTTTCCTGAGAACGATGTCATGCCTGCTTAAATGGTTGGATGCCATCTTGCCAGGATTATGGAACTTGGTTTGCTTCCAACTATGGCTTGTGTCTACATACTGACTCAATGTTATGCTTGTTCTAAGCATCCATCTGATAGCTTGCTGTAGCTCGCGACCGGCATGAAACGTGTCACTGTACATCTCCTGAGTGGAGAACAGGTTTCATTGGAGGAGGCGCGAGCAAGAGGTAGGGGTCGCCTTGATTCGGGCACTCTCTACCTCTTCCTCGAAGCGGCTTTGAGCTCGAGCGCGTTCTCTTGTGCGTTGCTCCGCCGCGATGGTTCGGTCGCGTCCTATGGGAATGCTATGAATGGTGGTGACAGCAAATCTGTTCAGGACCGTTTGAAAAACGTGCAGGCCGTTGCATCGTCTCAGGAAGGGGCCGCCTTTGCGGCGATTCTTGATGATGGATCCGTTGTTACATGGGGCGCGCAAGACTACGGAGGCGGCATCGAGCCCGCTATGCAAAATCAGCTGAAGCACGTGCGGCAGATTCAAGCGGGTCGATCTTCTTTTGCTGCTATCAAGGCCGATGGTTCTGTTGTTACCTGGGGCTCCCGAACTGGCGGTGGGGACAGCATGAGAGTGCAGGAGTTTTTAATGAACGTGCAGGCCATCCAGACCACCGGCGATGCTTTTGCGGCAACATGCACAGATGGCTCTGTCGTGACGTGGGGAAGATGTGTACACGGAGGCGACTCCAGTGGAGTGCAGAAGCAACTCAAAGGCGTGCGGCAGATTCAAGCGTCACTAGAAGCCTTTGCGGCGCTGCTCGACGATTGATCTGTCGTTACTTGGGGCAAATGCAGTTCTGTGCCTGTGCAAAACGTCACCGCCATCCAATCCTCATCGAGGGCTTTTGCAGCCATTCTGACCGACGGATCCGTTTTTACATGGGGTGAAGACTTCAGCGGAGGCGACTCTAGTGCGGTGCAGGAACAGTTGTGCAATGTATCGGCCATCCAATCGACGACGCATGCGTTTGCAGCGATCCGCACAGATGGTTCCGTGGTTACATGGGGTGGGGGTCGATATTCTGGTGCGGACAGCAGTGAAGTGCAGAAACGGCTGAAGGACGTTAGAGAAATCCAAAGTACCCGCGGAGCCTTTGCAGCGCTTCTACGCGATGGCTCCGTCGTAACCTGGGGCTGTGGCCTTCATGGTGGCAACAGCAGCAAAGTGCAACATCAGTTGACAGATGTGGAGCAAATCGCAAGCAACTTCCATGCTTTCGCTGCCATTAAGGCCGACGGCACGGTTGTATCATGGGGCTTCCCAGAGCGCGGTGGCGACAGCAGTGCCGTGCGAGATCAGCTCAAGAATGTGCGGGGTATCGCAGCCTCCGCTCTTGGTTTTGCTGCCGTTCTTGACAACGACCCAGTCGTGAGCTGGGGCGACTGGGTGGCGCGGCCCTTGACTCCACGGTGAGCCGTGCGGGCTGTGAATTCTTTGCTCTGGCTAGCTTCCACCGTTGCTTGCTTGCTTCGACGCTGTCTTGCGAAAGAGCAAGAAAGCAACAACGACGCCGCCACGAGAAGAAAATCGCTTGTTTGTTGTTTCTTCTGCTCGTGGCAGAATGACGCTGTCTTGCGAAAGTGCGGCTGCTTGGGCGGGGCAACCCTGCTCCTGAGGTTGCCTGTACTGCCCGGTCGCTTTGGATTCGTCGAGGCTGGGAAGGTCGGTCTAACAGAAACCTCTTCATTTCCTGAGTTTCCCACTGCGGACTGCTGGGCTTGGTTGGTTCAAGTTCAGAATTTCCGTTGTGTGGCCGAAAGGTCTTCGGGGTTCTGCTCAACCCGGTGTCCCGTTTTAGCTTCGTTGCCCACTGCTACTGTTTGGATTCTTGAATGATCCGTTCTTCCTCTTGAGAAGTCGCCATTGAGATGGCACACTTTGCAACCCTTCAGACGGGCTTAGCCAGCACCACTCCAAATGCGCGGCTTGTCTTGGCGGGACGGTGCCTGCGGCCTGTGCAAGCAACCTGCGAGTCCGTTGTGTTCGCCTAGGCAGCACTACTCCAAATGCGCGGCTTGTCCAACCCGCGAGTCCGTCGTGCTGGCCAAACGAGAAGCTGGCTCTTGACGTTCTGCCCTGCAGTCATCTTGGCTGCCTCGCCACAGAATGTGGCCGCTTGGAGGCTTGGAACTGCTCTGGTGGTATCAGCATGATGACAGCCGCGATGGCGCGGATGACGGTTCCTGTGGAGCGCCGCTAGCACAAGGGGTGGCACCGTCTGCAAGTCTCCACAGGGATTGGCCACCGTCGAGACGCGGGAGCTCCTCGATTGCTTGGCGCGTTAAATACTTTGCGGCATCTGGCGGGTTTCCTAGTGAAGTAGGGTGTTTCACTTCGGAACGGTGTTTTTTTTTTACCAAATCCCTAATGACTGCACTGCCTTTCGCTGCTGGAATCCCGGCGCCACGGATCGCGCAGCAGCTCAGCGAGGTGGACCCGTTTTTGGTATAGGATAGATCTTAAATCCCCAATCATCCTTTGAGAGACCCGTGTTGTGACTGCCGCTTGGGAATGTTTGCCAGATGCCGCCGGGTTTCTTCTTCTGAGATAGTATACCTTGGGTTGATAAACAGGGTGTCACCGAAGCCTGGGGCTCTCGATGAATGTCTGCAGCTAGAATCAATCTTTCTGGAGGAGGCTCTGGACCACCATGATCCCTGCATTAGTGCTACTACTAGGCCTAAGGACCCATAAGCCCCTGGCGTTCCCCTGGAGTCTGTTGAATCGGCTAAGTAACATACGCTGGCCTGTTGTGGTTTGAGATGAAGAGCGAAACCCTAATTCCCGACTCCTTTCAGAGACCAGTGTTGCGACTTCCGTTTGGGGATGTTGGTCAGCTGCCGCTATGTTTCTTCTTCCATGATACTATACCCTGGGTTGGTACAGTGCGTGCTATGGAGGCTCGGGGCTCCCGATGAACCTTTGCAACTACAACCAGCCATTTTCACAAGGCTCCGGACCGCCGTAACTCGTGTATGACCTCTCCCAGCACCTCACCAGGCCGCCTCTCCGATGCTGACGACGAAGGCCGGGGAGGGTCGCCTGGGAAGAGTAATCCGGTCTAGGTCCAGGTTCCTCCCGCGCTGGCTCTCCACCCCCAACCCGACTCCGAAATGCTTCGTGATGCAGTGTAAGGTCTGTTGTTCTGCATAGATCGAAGTCAAATCGCAGGCTTTTGTGGTCTCACTTGATCTTGCGAACTCCCACGAACCAGTTGTATGTGTGTATGTGTGTGTGTGTGTGTGTGTTTGTGTGCTAAAGAGACAACGCATTGCACGAAGCGTGCATTTATGAAGCACATGGATCCGTCAACGGAGCAGGAGTGCACCATGAAGTTGTGAGGTACCGTGGGAGTCTCAGGCCGATTGACAATCGAAGGCTGCCGAGCGAGAACTATGATGGGCGAACCGTCAACGGCAACTTCAAGTGCTCGCATTGGTACATTGGTGCGGCGGCAGCGTAGTGATTCCCAATGCCTCGGTGTTCTCCTCCTGGCCGCGACGTCCTGTGAGCAGACAAAGGCTCATCGAGACGCAGGAGCTCCTCGATTGCGTGGCACGTTAAATACTTTGCGGCATCTGGCGGGGTTCCTGGTGAAGTAAGGTGTTTCACTTCGGAACGGTGTCTTTCCAAATCCCTAATGACTGCACTGCCTTTCGCTGCTGGAATCCCGGCGCCACGGATCGCGCAGCAGCTCAGCGAGGTGGACCCGTTTGTGGTATCGGATAGATCTTAAATCCCCAATCATCCTTTGAGAGACCCGTGTTGTGACTGCCGCTTGGGAATGTTTGCCAGATGCCGCCGGGTTTCTTCTTCTGAGATAGTATACCTTGGGTTGATACACAGGGTGTCACCGAAGACTGGGGCTCTCGATGAATGTCTGCAGCTAGAATCAATCTTTCTGGAGGAGGCTCTGGACCACCATGATCCCTGCATTAGTCCTACTACTAGGCCTAAGGACCCATAAGCCCCTGGCGTTCCCCTGGAGTCTGTTGAATCGGCTAAGTAACATACGCTGGCCTGTTGTGGTTTGAGATGAAGAGCGAAACCCTAATTCCCGACTCCTTTCATAGACCAGTGTTGCGGCTTCCGTTTGGGGATGTTTGTCAGCTGCCGCTATGTTTCTTCTTCCATGATACTATACCCCTATACCCTGGCTTGGTATAATGCGTGCTATGGAGGCTCCGGGCTCCCGACGAACCTTTGCAACTACGATCAGCCATTTTCACGAGGCTCCGGACCACCGTAATCCCTGGGATGACCTCTCCCGGCACCTCCTCAGGCCGCCTCTCCGATGCCGGTCTTTGGGACGTTGCTTGCTTGCTTCGACGCTGTCTTGCGAAAGAGCAAGCAAGCAACGACGCCGCCACGAGAAGAATGTGCGTGTGTGTAAAAAAGCCAAGTCTTCAGGAAGATTTTAAGATGTGCCATGGCTGATCAGAGACCAGTCAGTCACCTGTGTCTCTGTCCTCATTCGCAGCTCTATTAATTATTGTGAAGTCAGTGAAGCTTCTTGCAATAACGCCATTTTCCGCAGCTGGTGTTTCCGCTGGTACAGTGAGGACGATGTGAGGCGTTCCACCCTTCATAACTTGAGAGGCAGGAATGCCAAGGACGAGTGGCCAGTTCTTGGCCAGGCACATTTCCATATATATAATATATATATATATATATTTATATGTATAGTATCCATATATTATGCATTTGCCAATCCCTCTGACAAGTTGCCACTTGACCTGTTGAGTCAGGCTCTGAGCCCTCACGCTAGTCGGATCTTGATTAAGCGTTCCCACACACAGGGCATAGAGTGAACTACATCGAGTCAAGTGTATGGTACAAAGATGACTCCACGACTCCGTGACTCTATCTCACTACAACTCTATGACTTTATGACTCATGACCCATGGACTCTATGACTCTTGATTCTGTGACTTTACGATCCTATACACTGACTCTATCTCACTACGACTCTATGACTCTATGTCACTGCAACTCTATGACTTTATGACTCATGACTCATGGACTCTATGACTCTTGATTCTGTGACTTTACGATCCTATACACTGGATCTATCACATAGCCCCACACTCTTCGCTGATGATGCTTTCGGGCCAATTGTCTTCTAGTTTTCGTAGGATCCATACAGCAGTGCATTCTTAATCCAGCTCCCGCCGTATGCCCTATACATTAAATCGAAAGCTCCAGAACCGTATAAATACATGGACACACGTAGGCATATACATACATATATACATACACATATGTATGTATTATGTACTTTTGTTGATTATAGCTTATGTCTTAGCGTGATTCCCCGGGAAGATCTCTACATGCTTGAGGTTAAGGGGTTTCGGAGTTTGGTGTAGTTCGAAATCCTGCTCCGCCGCAGTGTCGTGATCCTGCCAGAGTGCGTGCAGATTTGGGTGCGACTCATGTTGCCACCTCCGAAAATCGCGCTCTTTGCCACAGTCACATGGGTAGTTGTCAAAATTAGGGTCCCTTTTTTGGGTACCCTAAAAAATAGGTGCCGTATTACAATAAGGACCCAAAAAGGGACCATGATTTTGACAACCACCCACATACGTTTCATCTTCCGGCCGGATGTCTCTCGGCTAATGCTGTGGGAATTTTGGTCCAAGGGTAAAAGGAGGGACCCTTAATAAGGACCCCTGCGTATATACCCTTAATAGAGCTATTATATACCCATTATATAGCCCATTATAGGGTAGGGGTCCTCATTAGGGGTCCCGCCTTTTCCCCTTTGATTTGGGTGCCAACTGAACTTCCGCCGGCTCTTGGGTATGATGGGCTTGGACATCTACAGTAGGTGGTTTTTATTGCTTGGCGCCGACTGCGGGTCTCTAGTAAACCAAAGCAATGGCTTAGAGTTTAGGTAGGGCATGCGGTTCGGACAAGCTGAAGGTTTATATAATACAGGTTTAGGACTTTAGGGTGCAACATAATCGTCCACAATTGGAGTCGGGTGTCGGGGTATGTTATAGTGTAAACATGTCAAGGACTTCAAGGAAGAGTAAAAGAACAAAGATTCACGCCCGCCTCCTAGGGTTTACTGTAGGGTTACGCCCCGAGAGTGATGTTGGATGCCCTTCCAAGCGCGACCCAGCATCCTGGAAAATGGGGATGCTATGAACTTCGCAAAGAGAATGGCGCCGAAACAAAGGAGACATTTCGACTCATCTGCTGGCGCCAGACTCGCCAAGAAGGCACAAAGGAAAAGGATGTAGCCAGCTTGCCAGAGAAAGGAAAGGAGCCAAAAGAGAGCGTCAGCAACCAGCCACTCTTTCAACTTCCTCCTGACCTTGAATTCGTCACCAGCGCCCTCAGCAAAATACCGGGATCCGAGCTGTCGGAAGAAGAGCCGGGGAAGTGAGTTCAGAGCCATGGACACAGCTGCAATGAGCAAGAGCCGAAGCGTGTCATCCTCGACGGGGCAGTCGAAGTCGCTGGTGACATCCAGGACCCCCGTCACGGAGATAAACAGTGAAGACCTGAAAGGCAGTGGCTACCTAGGGAATCCCAAGCTCTCCTTTCTGAGGGGTCGGTATGGCGGTTCTATAAAGGGTATCCATATCGCAAGCCTAACATGACAGGGGTAACTAATACTGGCTCTTCTCACTTCTACTTGTTGACTGCTTTGTCTCACCCTGTATAGACACTGCCGCGGCTGCTATTACGAAAGGTTCGGTGTTCGCCGCCCATGACGAACTTGCTTTATGGACGAAACCCTCGCGGCGAACCAATCCTGGAACAGTCCTTGCCGGAAAGGTCCAAGTGACATCGCCAAAGAACCCAAAAGAAAGTGTGAGAAGATCATCGCACGCTTCGCCGAAGTCAGGTGCACCGACACCTCCGATTTGGGAGTCAGAGGTGTTGGGGTCAGGGATGGCTCGCGGGGCTACCGTCAAGATCCCCTTCAAAGCCCCGAACCCATTCCTCGAGTTGTGATGAACCCCTTTCAGGGTCAGGCTTCAAAATGCTTGAATTCCAACTCAATTCCTAGAACATGTCCTCAGGCGTAGACTCGCCGGCTCCCACACACAAATCAACATCCTTTGCCTGGCCTTGAAAACCTCCCACATGCAGGTCCTAGCCGTCCTAACCTAACTGCCCTTCAACCCCATACTCTCACCGAAGCTTGTCTGAATTGTGTGACTTCCCCTGCTTCCATATACTTGAGGAAGTCTACATACGATAGAAACACACACAAACCCTCCGACGAACACCCGGATTCCCCGAACCCTCGCACCGGGAAAATGCCCAGGAAGGGATGGCAGGCAGCGAAGGAGACGAGGGCGCGTCGCCAGCGCCGACGGCCCCAGGCAGCATAAAGCCGTGGAAGCTCCTGTCTGGCCATGGAACACTCAGCTCGCTGGAAAACTAGCGTGCCACTATTTTTGTAGCTTCCGCTGGTCATGAAGTCGTCGCCGTCTGCGGCATAATCTCTCACTACGACTACATCGAAGCACCGGAGACACGGTGTGATCACCAAGAAAGTTAAGCGTGACAGGTGCAGCCAAAGGCACGCCTGTAAATCCGAAACTGCCATTTAAAACCTATAAGCCCCTCCCTCTTAACCCCAAACCCTCCTCATCGAGATTCGCGGTCCATTTCGCCAGCAGCTTCGACTTTGCCAAGACTAAGCCTCGGTACTCGGACCCAGCTTTGATTGAATAAGGCGTCTGATGCTATAAACATATATCAAGTATGATATGCCGTGATTAAGTTTACTGGATATACTGTACTAAACAAGGTTTACTAGGACCCCCACAAGTATCCTTTAAGGAAGCCCTTATGGTTGCTAACAAAAGGTACAAGAGTATTTTGGTGCATAATGTAGGGTAGTCGGGGCGTCTAGGTCGGCCCGAGGCTTGTGGCCACCTCTTGGCTCAAAGCCTGTGGAGTTTCAAGAAGAACATGCGGCGAAGTTACCTGGACCCAAAAAGGCTGTAGAATAATTGCCCTTACTAGGTTTTGGGCAATTATTTCACCTACTTTGGGGGTTTTAGGAAATGCAAACCCCAGACACGAAGACCCCTATACAGGACCTACATAGTTTAGAACGGGGCTTCGGGGGGTAGTATTATGTTATATTATACTCTACGTACAACCCGGAGCCCGACGAGATACTATAGGCAATCACACCCACAAGCCCTCGAGCCGAGATGCTCCCCTGTACCCAGCCCTGTCCATTCCACACATGGGTCTGCAAGGAATGCCTGATACAGGGAAGCGGAAAGAAGTGCCCTCTATCGTCGATTCCTGCCCTGTAGGTCACTGTAGGAGCGACATTCCGAGCTTGAAATTCAATGTAGGGGCCTTATTTGAATGGTGTTTCGGGGTATTTCATCTTCTTGCGAAAAGTAAAAACACCCTATGGAACAGCATTCCACCTATTGAAGCCCCTTAAGCTTCCCAAAGATGCACCAGCCGAGATGCTCGTCCACCCAGAGCAGCAGAGCAAGCGACTGCAACGTTCCTCTTACCATGACCCGGATGCCCGTTCTCCGCGCCCAAGTCCGAGGCTGAAGAGAACCAAGCATTCTTCCGATCTGCTGCTGCAGTCCCGGGGAATCTGCGGCTTCTTTGCTCTCCGATTGTTGCGGTGCTTTCCCTGCATGGCTTGACTTGCCCGGGCATCTGCAGAGGCTTGGGCAGCAGGACACCCGAGATGGTGGGATAGCTGTAAGCAAATTCGACTGGCGCCACACGTCCCGCAAACGTGCTCTCCTGTCGGCCAGAATTGCAGCCAGCAAGATCACCACGCAGCAGCCCAAAGTGCAAAGAACGAGCACAGAAGGCGCACGAGTGGGCCAACTGCTCTCCAGCAGTCTGGGCAGCAGCTGCGATGATAGCACCTCGATGTTCGTGCAGGCCACTGCAAGCTCAAGAATCGCTGCGAAGATGGTCAGGTGTGTCGTTGCACACCAGAAACCCGGAAGGTACTCGTCTCCCATGGCTGCAGCAAGTTCTTCTGGCAGTGCCGGTCTTACTCCTTCCATGGACCAGCCGGACTCCGTGAGGAACGCACACAAGCTGTTGTTCCCGTTCAAAGTTGGAGCCACTCGGATATAGATTGGCTGCTGCATGCTGACATTTATCGGCCAGTGCTGTCCCCCGGGGAAGACAACAGACACGTCGACGGCATCGGCCAGCAACTGTGCTCGCCTCCCCGACACGAGCCTGACAACCTCCCCTTCTTGCAGAACCTCAGGGCCATGATACGCCGAGAAATGGGAGTTTCCGAAAATAGGGGGGCCCTAATATAGTACCCTAAATTTTAGGATCCTTATTGTAAGGACCCCAAAATAAGGTACCCCCTATTTTCGCAAACTTCCGAATTAACACTCTCAAAGGTGCTTGCTCTATGGGCCTTGAGGTACCGGGTTACACCGGTCTCAAGTTACTACTTGTAGCCAAGGGACCTCCTCGAAGTCGGAAAATGACAAGAACAGATCATCTGCAGAGTGGTTCACAAGCGGAAATGGGAAAGCTGCCAGCAAGCTCTTATCGAGTTGTCCGACAACGTACCTATACTGAACTTAGAACCCTAGCAACAATTATGATTTTAGCTGTTTCTTAGGGATTATAATCACCAAAAATTAAAAATTATTTCTAAGTACCCCTAAGGTACCTCGGCGTAGCAGGCACTAAGCCCTCCACGCTGAAGGACGAAGCGCTGGTTCGGCCCAGACCTGGCAGTTTCCGAAGATAGGGGGACCCTGGTAGGGTTCCTTTAAAGGGTACTATAAGGGCTCCTTGAAGGCATCTATAGGGGTTCAATTAAGGCTTTAGGGTTTAGGGTTTGGGAGTTTCCGAAGATAGGGGGACCCCTGATATACCTAGAGTCTCCATTGTAGTTCCTCTTATTGGTTTAACCAAATATATAGTTGGCATCCTATAAGGTAACCCCAAAAAGGAACTACAATTGGGATACTACCCTTATAGTAACCCTTGTAGTAGCCCTTATGGTAACCCTTATAGTAACCCTTTTAGTACCCTTGTAGTAGCCCTTATAGTACCCCTTATAGTACCCTTATAGTAACCCTTGTAGTAACCCTCTTTTTGATCCCTTAAAGGGAGTTTCCGAAAATAGGGGGACCCTGATATAATGCCCTAGATAGTAGGATCCTTATTGTAAGGACCCCAAAAGGAGGTGCCTAATTTTCGGAAACTCCCACCTGGCACGGTGACCAGGGCTCCGATGTGCTGGAGGCTGGCATCTAGGAGGACTTCTGCTGCATCTGCCAACGCCTGATCCTGCGTATTCTCCACGAAAAATGTGACGTTCGCCTGGCTGCTTGTAGTCACGGTGCTGGAGGCTGTCATGCTGATGGAGGACGAGGACGACGAACTTGTGAAAGACCTCGTCGACGATGAGGTATCGGTGCTA
This sequence comes from Symbiodinium sp. CCMP2592, assembly GCA_905221615.1. Classification (NCBI taxonomy): domain Eukaryota; class Dinophyceae; order Suessiales; family Symbiodiniaceae; genus Symbiodinium; species Symbiodinium sp. CCMP2592. The sequence goes on along the minus strand of CAJNDT010003001.1, from coordinate 63,807 downwards.
GTCGTTAATGTGCTAACTGTGGAAGAACTAGTCAATGTTCTTGTCGATGACGATGTGCTAAGCGACGACGAACTTGTCAGTGATCTGGTGGTTGACGACGTGCTGCTTGAGGCAGTCGAGGATGTACTCACCGTAGACGACGAACTCGTAGAGGATCTCGTCGCTGAGGACGAACTCGTGGACGATGTGCTCATCGTTGCCGACGTAGTTGAAGTCAGCGTATGTGTGCTAGAGGTACTGGATGTTATTGTCATCCACGGGTCCGCTGCACAGGCCTCGAGGTCAGCTGCATCAATCGCTTCCGTATATAAGACCACATTTCGTATCGCCCCCTTGCCGTCAAAGCTAGTTGGATTATTGTGCGCCCGTCCGATCTCCACGTTGTGAGTCGCTTGGCCTTTGAAGTTTCCTGAGGTACTCCTGGTGCCCACCAATGCACCGTCCACATAAAGACGCTGTGTTTGGCTGCTCGCGTCATAGACTGCAGAAACTGTCGCCCAGGTCTCGGCTGGAAAAGCATAGTTGGCATCAAGATCGTTGGAGTAAAACCCGAGTTTCAATTTCGTGTTCGTCAAACACAAGTGCAAATGTCCGCTATTGACAAACGGCCACGTCTGGCCGCTCCCGAGCCAACATGTCCAGCCGCCTGGGACGGGCTCAAACACATACAAGCTTGCGATCATCGTAAAAGAGGTATCCGCAAAGTCTGTGCTTGGGACTTTGGTGTCGACTGGGAATCCCCCCGACAACGTGCCGTAGTCAGAATACACCATCGAATCTGTATGTGGGCATTGCGACAACAGGCTGTCATCCCACCCTGGTCCTCCCCCCTTCGCAGTCGAACTTCGGAAGCAGGCAGCGGTGATCATCAAATACACCCAGCAGCAAACCATGATGCCAAGGCAGATGTGGAAAACGCTTAATGCCACCGTCTCTGTGAGCACTCACATTGCTTTATTATATGGGCCTTACTCATTAGAACAGGGTATTAAGGAACCCCACACAAGTATTGGCAATTATTAAAGCCCCTATAGCACTTCTTCCCACTGGATTCAGTAGAGAACCCCGTGACAGCATCTTCAAGTGCCTTAAGCCTTAAGCAGAATTGGCAGCAAAGGGCACCACAACTGGCATCTTCGGCAGGGCAAGAGACAGGGGGACTACTTCGTGGAACCGAGTGCATCTTGTAAAGAACGCCTGCCGAAACGCACGTTTGACAGAAGGACCAACAGAGCATGTAGCTGTCGCTGTGGTTTTCACACTTGTCGAAAGCCCCTCCGGCAACAGCCATGAACAGCCTTGAGTCCACAACGATACTTCAAGAGCATGGGGGAACGGAAACAACGGCCTTTTGTTTCTGTCCAAACAACTTTCTTTCTGCAGATCCTGTGCTGAGGATGAAACACACCGGGGGGACCTTTCCTCGCATTTCAGTTGTTTGAGCCACAATACGGGCCATAAATTTCCTCGGCGAGATTCAGAGATGAGACCCGAGATAAGACCCCTACATACCGGACCCCAAATCAGAGGTATCCTGTACAACCATCTATAATGGCCCTCAAAGTCCTCAAGCAACACACCCCTAGTAATGCAACATGTTCCCATATCAGACCTTCTCAGATCCTCATATAGAATCGTTGAACAACCTGTTAAACAAAACCTCCAACCCCAATACGCAGCCCTCCCCCCCACCCCCGTAGATCATCTTGAGCCCAACACCGTCTGGCAGCTCATCGGGCCCGTCCTTGAGTTCGGAAGGGGCACGCGTACAAAAGACAAAGAGAGAGTGCCTTAGCTTTGGGAGTTTTACCGGTCGAGGCGGAAGTCTCTGTAGTCGCCCAGCAGGCGCACTGCATGTTCTTCTGCAAATCTTACCTTTGGTTGGTAGGGAATGGAAGCATGGTAGTAATGGTAGTTATAATTGATTCTACATTCCCTACTAACCAAAGGTAAGACATGTGTCTATGTCCTTCCAAGATAGCAGCGACCTAAATAAAACACTGGTCGGGTGGTCGGGTCAGGTTTCCTCTGGTCCCAAGTGACCTTACATGTCAAAGGTCAGAGACCGTACTATAGGGGCCTGAACTTAGGCCTAAATAACTACCAATCCTATTTTGGGGATTCCTTATTAAACTTATAGTGCAATATACCCCCAAACCCTACTCTAGTTCTTGAGGCCCCTATATGACGGGAAGGTTTGGAGATGCCTGCCGAAGCTCTGGGACAAACTTCACAGCTTCAGGGTTCTGAGGTTGCGAGGAGCCTTGCAGATGGCAGCCCACTAAACCCTCAAGCTCAGACATGTCAGTTGGGTAGTTGTCAAAATTGGAGTGCCTTTTTGGGCAACCTAAATATTAGGTGCCGTATTATTATACTAAGGACCCAACAAGGGACCATAAATTTGACAACCACCTAGTTAGTCTCGGAATGCTTGACAACTTCTTCGGGCCCTGGGAAGCCGCAAACTGTATCGGGGCGGCCTGCATGGCTTAGAGTAAGGATTTGGGTAAATCAATACTGGATACTCTGGATCCCCCCATATTATTTCACCCAAGACTACAGACTGCTTTTTTGGGTTCCTGTTAAGGGGTTTAATTGGAATTACCATAAAAAGACAACGCACTACTTACTGTAATCCTATGACGGCAACTTATACCGTAAACCCCTGAACCCTGAAAATTAAACTTTTAACAAGAACCCAGTTCCCAAACACTGAGCCCGCGAATGGCAGGACGGGCTCCGGGCCGTATCCTCGGCCTCCATGCCCGCCTGCATTCCGATTTCTGGCGTCCCCTGAAAACTCCAATATCCCTTAACCAGATACCCGAAACTAGAGTAGGATCCCGAAAATGATTTGAGTGATAATCCTGAATTACGGGGATATTGGAGTCTCTGGGTCGCTGGCTTGGGCTTCTGAGGTCGGGAGACTGCACTCTGACATTTGTTGCGTTTTGCGTTCGGCTCTTTTCCGCCTTCCTACTTGTCGGGTATCATGGGGAGCTACAGGTTAGACTTTTTGGTTATATAGGGATTATATAGGGACTATACTACCCAAAAAAGGTTAAAGGTTACCTACTCGACTACTAAGAGCCCCTTATACAACCCCTATAGATCCCTTAGAGTTGCCCCTTAAGGATACCCTAAGCCCCAAAAAAGCCTTCCTGCAGTCGGAGTAGCATTATGGTTGAACCTTCTGGGCGCGGTTTCGGCTCTCAGACTCACGCCCGGTTTACAGTTTCTGGGTTCCTTTAAAAGGGTTACTATAAGGGTACTATAAGGGTTCCTTCAAGGGCTCTATACGGGTTTGGAGTTTCAGAAAAATTGGGGTACCTTATTTTTTTGGGTCCCTATAATAAAGATCCTACTATTTAGGGTACTATCTTAGGTTTCCCTTTTGTCGGAAACCCCCAGTTCAGTTCAGGGCAGGGTTCAGATGCATCGAAGTGATCGGGGGCCTTGGGCCTAGGACAGGATATGGGTAGTTGTCAAAATCATCGTCCCTTTTTGGGTACCCTAAAATGAGGTGCCGTATGATAACAGGGACCCAAAAAGGGACCCTAATTTTGAGAACCACCCATATAGGCGTATCTTCGGGTTTGGAGTTTAGAGCACGAGATCCTCGAGGGAGGGGGGACGCAGGGGATACCCAGAAATCCCAATACCCCTTAATTAAGGGATATACCTTCAATTATTAGAGGCCCCAAAAAAATCATGATTTGAGGTGTAGTGTATTCCTTATTTAAGGGGCATTGGGATCTCTGGATATATAAACAACCGAAGAGTCCCCAATACTTTCGAATACTGTCGGAGTCGAAGGTTCCCTTAGACTCCCCAAGCCCTCCATGCTTGAACCACCCACCTTTTAGGATCCGACAGAGGAACTAGGCTAGAATTCTTCCTTCAGCGTCCCTTTGCAACTTCCTTGAAAAAGCCCTCGAGAAGTAGGATAAAAATATTCCTTCAGAATCCTTTCGTAACTGCCTTAGGGGCCTGCATGGACTAACAGTGAAGACATCAACCCGCAACAGCAACCAAAGATCCATGCAGAATGATTGGAAGGCTGGCGTGTGGAGTTTAGCATGCACATCTGGCTAGTTGTTTGGGATTAGGGGCTCGTGTACGGGTTGTGCACCTCTCCGGACAGCAGTATAGTACCTCCAAAACAGACAAACAAACAAACGAAGCGATGCAGTTGTTCCTTTACGAAATCCTAACTGAACCAACACCGCAGCGTTTATGTGCGACCGAAGGGCTGGAAGAACAGCCTTTGCCTCTGTGTCCTGGCTCACATTCGAGATCCATTGCTTCTGCTGCGAGGCAATATGAGCGAACATTTCTATGATTGTTGTTGATATTTTGGTTATAAGTCATTGATGTTACAAATGAAACATGTTGTTTCTATCTCACAGCAGAGCCAGCCCAGTTGGCTCTCTTCTCATTGTGTCCTTGCTGGAAAGAAGAATAAGTGTGGTCAGCTCAGTAGCGCGACTTTGAAAAACTGCACTGACTGCCTGGACTCTTACTGTGCGCCAGCCCCCAGAGCTGAAATCCACGACATGGGGGTGTCCGAAAATAGGGGTACCTTGTTTGGGGGTCCTTATAGTAAGGATCCTATTATTTAGGGTACCATATCAGGGTCCCCTATTTTCGGAAACCCCCGCATGGATAGTACAGGACCCGGAACGTAGGATAGCAGCAGGAGAAGGTCTTGTAGACTCCTGAACTCCAGACAAAGCTTGCTCCAGTGGCCAAATCTTACGCTGCCACACGCGGCACGCCCCGGTTCAAGATTTTTAAACCAGACATCTACTCTCAGCAACCCCCTGGAAACTCGAGCAGCGGTGCCCAATGAACTTGAACCCCCCGAGTCCCACA